>PVJO010005291.1:0-99968 GCA_004026905.1 Hystrix cristata | reverse complement strand
CCTCTCACATTCTTCATCCAGACAACCTATGAGATAATAAATACTGCTGCTTTCTGCTGCTGAATCTGGGGATAATTTGTTATGTAGCAATAGATAACTCAGACATGTGACATTTACATTGTCATTTTCATGAAATTTTTGTCCATAAATTTTGGTTCATTTACCTTATGTTATAGGCATAATTTATAGGCTATATATTATTAAATTGAAATATATTTATGTGTGCATCTACAGAAAAACACAATTTTAATTTCTTAAAACATTATTTTTTTCAAATGACTGACAAAACTGTTTTCCAATGTTCTGGTGGATGGACTCCTCAGGGACAATAGCAAAGGCTGAAGGAGGGGAAGGAAAACATGCGGGAAAGAACTAAGTTGTGTTATGTACATGTACACACTTCCCATGACAAATGTAATCATTGTGCACTACAAAAAGTCATTATGCACTAATAAAAATAAGAATTTTAAAAAGTTTCCTTAAACTTATTGTAATCTCACTCCTTTTTTTCAGTTGTGATGTTTAATTAGAAAATATACATAATGGTTAGCACTGTCTTTTTTTGTTTACAAAGCTCATGCATAAATTTAATCCACAATTAATTCTTGTAAATAAATTGTACATTTAAAAATAATTGAATATTATCCGCAATTATTTCCCCGAGATGAAAAATTGTTCCCCTTTTTATCAACTTATTTTTGTGTTTTTCTTTCCTTTACTCATTTAAATTCATTCTAGTTAAGACTTAATGATTTTTTATTCTCTGTGCAATTTGACACATTCATACTTTAAACTAGTCTGTAGTCTCACTTGTCTCCTGATATTTTTACTCATCTTTGCCAGCCAGCACTAGCCCATCCCTTCTCTATACTCCAGCTGGTAGCTCATGCATAGGCACAAAAATTTTGGTTTTGTCAACTTTTCCAATTATTTTATGTCATTCTTGTCTTTTAATCAAGATTATGTGCACTTTCGATGTTTTTGTCTCTGGCATGCGTGTTCATACACAGTGCTAGAAACACAGTAAAATAATGATGCATGGTATTTATTGCCTTCTTTCAGCCCTTGCCTCCGACTCTCTTACCCTCTGCCTTTGGGAAAAGCTTATCCGACACTAAGCACAGTTGCAAAGAAAACTAGAGAGGCAATGGACTGCAGCAAGCTATTGAAAAAGGAAGTAGCAAGTAGAGACATGACCACAGCAAACGCATGCCACTGAATACATTCCTGAATATACACTAATTCCAGAGACACAAAACCATTGAGTCTTCCCTCTTTTTTATTTTCCTTTGACTATGATATTGACAGAATATAAATATATAGGTTTATAGTGTCACTGACCCTTCTCAATGAAGTTAGCTGTTACAGTTTGCTTAAATCTACCCACTCAAGATCCTCATGGCCTTGCACTTGAATGTATGTTTACGTATCCTTTAGAATCTTAAAGTTCCCCAATGCCCACTGCAATACAGTTTTCCTAAGACTTTCTATCATCTATGATAGAGTTGGCACACAGCCATGGGTGGTTTTACCTTCTGTAGGTATATTTGTTCACTGCTCTGCCTAATCTGGCATTCAGTATTTATTCTCATCATTCACAGTTGACTGTTTTGTTTCAAATATTTGAGAAAGAGAAACACTGAAAAATAGTAGATGCGAATTGCTCATAACCCATGTTTAGTAATAATAGCTGTAATACTTTTTCATAAAAATGGAAGATTGATGATGCACAGCCATGTTCATAGCAGCACAATTTGTAATAGCTAAGTTTTGGAAACAACCTAAATGCCCAACAACTGATGAATGGCTAAAGAAGATGTGGTTTTTCTACACAACGGAGTACTACACCACCATAAAAAAGGATAAACTAGAGTCATTTGTATGTAAATGGATGTTCCTTGAGAACATACTATCAAGTGAAATAAATCAGACACTTATTAGTACACATCAAATTGTTTCTCTGATATGAGAAACCATAAGTGTAAATAAGGACAAAGGGGTAGAGTAGATATTATGTTTAAAAAAAAAAGAGAGAGAGATAGTATTCAAAAGAGAGGAGAACTAGATAGGGAAAAGGGGGATAAAGAAGAAGGTTAAAAGAAAAGTAAGATGAAAGGGGAAAAAATGGTAAAGTGTAACTACACTTGTTGCAAATAGGGAGGGGTGGGTGAATGGAAGAGAGGGGAGGGGAAGGGGGAAGAGGGGGGAAAACCAAGATGTATCATGTACAGGTACAAAATAACCATGTTGATTATGATCATTATGTATACAATGTACCAATACATGTTCTTGGTAAAAATAAAAAAAAAATATTCTTACAATAAAAATGGAAGATTGAGGAATATGGTAAAAAAAAAATGTAGCTAGGAAACAGGTTTACATCCTCTACTCATTATTATTTTGGCTTCCTCATGGAAATTCATCACCTGTAGTAATTAATACAGAGTAGTCTTTTTGAATGATTTACTCCACTCTAGACCTGCAAAGCGCATGTGATGATGGGCCCTAGTATAACTGTTTTCTTCAAATTCTCCTTTGCTTGGCCATTCATCTCCTCTGGGACTTGTTCAGTAAAGAGCATTTTAAATTCTTCACCTTCAGAGTAATTTTGTATTAAATATAAAGAAGAAAGGAAGAAATGCAGAGCAAATGTATCGACATGATATTAAAGTCAAAAAAAGTAAGTAAACGAAGGAGCCACAAGACAATGGGAGTCGAGCAGGGTTGTCACTCTACTCTCTTTAAAGATTTCTGTTAGATCTTAAAAAATAAGTCTTGGCTTTCTAGAGGCAGAGGAAAAGAAAGGAAACCCAGGCAAACAAAAGATGTATGGCACCATAGAAGATCACAGCACATTCAGAGAAAGGTGATAAATTGGTATGGCTGGAGTTCACAAGGTGCTAAGTGTTAGGTAGGAAGATTCTGACAAGATTCATACTAGATTTTCAAAGGCTTTCTACTCATCCATTTATTCAAAAACTGGAAATACTTAAAGACTACCTATCATGAGCGCTATACTAGATGAGTAAGATAGTCACAGGCCCAAAATGAAGGATCTTATGATGCCTGCATACCGTGAGAGGAAGTCTGAATTTGATCCTCTGTGGAGATGGCTTGCTAGACTTTACTGGATCACAATGTTATTGTATCATAACTCCACAGAAGTACTCATGGGTTTCTGGGATCAAAGAGACCAGTTAAAGGGCTGTTGCAATGGCGAACAAGTTTGTTTTTGTTTTTGTTTTTTTTAAACAGAAGAGTTTAAACTAGGAAACAGTAAGAACTGGAAAAGAATGTTTGGATCCATACTACATTTTTGAAGTAGAATTAACAGGATCAGCTAGCTAAATGTGGTTTGTGAGGTAAAGGGAGACAAAGTCCAAGAAATATGGCTGCCAGTGTGGAAGACAGAGGAGCTTCCTTGTTTACTCAGGAAATAAGAGAGTTTTTTTCTGAATCTATAGTTTAGTAAGTCTCATCCTGACTGATCTAAAGACATAGGAATATCGACTTCCATCTTTTGAAGAACCATCATCTTTGAAAGTCTGAAAAAGAGGGCAAGGACATATGAGACATTAGCCTACAAGAGCAATGAATCATGCAACAGAAATGAATTCCAATGCACAGTGTCATAGCCAGAAAAGTGACAACTTTCTCCCACCAGGTTGTTCCAAAGAACCAGCATGCTACCAGTCAAAAGATTTTGGCAGAGCCCAACACTGCATATTTAATCCATATTTACTACGCCAGTATCCCTGATCTTTCCTACTTTCCTACTCTCAAATTCACCCTGCTCTTTCTATGTGCTTTATCTCACTTTTCAAAAGCAGTTCAAAGATTGCATCCTCTCCACACATTTCCCTATGTGGCTCCCAAAGTATCACAGGCACACACAGAGAGAAACACACATAATTTTCTCTGGTGTCATCTATGTCTCCTTCCTTGTGTTCCAATATCTTATATATGTACTCTGTGGTAGCAAATGTCTTACTGTACTGTCATTTCAGGTTTGAGATCTTCATTTCCTACTGGAGAATGAACTTTAAAGGGTGGGAATCATGGTCTTTTGTTATACATTTCTGTACTGCCAGCACAGTGAATGGTAAAGTGAGATAAATTTTTATTGTTGAATTGCGACCACTGTAATATCCCTGCATGGGTAATTCCCAGACCCAAACAAGAACAGAAGATAGGGTTAGGAAACAAACTTCACTTTATCAACTCCAGTAGATTGCTCATGCTGCCTGGAGTTTTGGTGGGGAAGGAGGCCGTGCCCCCTCTAATCTCAGTGGGAAAGAGTTCCATGATCAATTAAAGACATCTGCCACAGTGTAAGAGGGGGCAACAGCAGCACATTCCTTTTCCATTCCTGAAGTGGGTTGTGTTCCTAGTAAGGTAAATCACTTGCTCACTCAAGAAATATTCATCATGCATCTGGTATGTTGCTAAGCACCAAAAGACACATTCACGCAGATAATAAACCTACACAGCCCCTACCCGCAGGGGTCCCGGGGACCTAGAAAGCAAATGACGTGAAAATACCCATAATTTACTCAACTGTATAACAATAGCTGTATAATAATAATTTGCCAGACATGAGGTAATGATGACTGTAGTAAAACAGGAAACACAAAAGGCATATATATCAACTGTCTCATATAGTGTTCAGGGTAGAGAGTATATTCAAGAGAATTTTAGTCCCCAGGAGGAGTGAGTGGATCATGACATCATTATCAGATAAAATCATCAATTTATTCACTTGACTAATGTTTATGGGTTTCCTACTACATGCCAGTCGGTATTCTAGACCATGGCGGGACAGTTGCAAGTAAAATCATATGAATAGAAGAAAATAAACAAATTATCATATAATCAAATTCACAGTTGCAAATTACAATGAGACAAACCCAGTCCTTTTGCTTAAATTCCATACCACTTTTCTGCATTCGTTTTTGTTCCCTATGTTGATTTCTTTAATGAGGCAGAAACGCATTAACATTTACATAAATATTCCATTCTGGATTTCTCTGTTCATCAGTAAATGGGCTTACAAAGACCAATTAGTCTCAAGTTATTGGTGGTTATGCATTCATTTTCCAGAGCCCGGCCGCTGCGCAGTTAACCAGTCGTGTACTTTTGAACAGGAAACCTTTGGGCTTCACCTCTACTTTTTTGATTTCGGCAAGTCAGTACTGCCCAGAAACGTGCTGCATTAACAGACAATAGTCTTGATGTCTTTTAGCTGTATGGAAATCTATATTTCTAACATATCTGTCTTCCTACCAAGACATCAAAAAAATATTTCTACTGAGTTTTATTTGAAACTCTTAACTGCAATAGAAAATAGCTCTGAAATAAAATGTATTGTGTATAGGTATTTAACTGCAAATGCCCACTAAGAATTTATTAATATTGGATAATATTCCTTTTGCCATAAAATTCTTGTGGTGTTAAGAGTCATTAAAGTATACTCTACCATCTAGGATTATTTCACATTCCATTTTACAGAGCTATCCCTTTTCACAATTTTTTTTTACTTTTGTTTATTTGTACACAAATGGGAACTGTCTGGTCCCCTGCCTCTGTCATTGGTTCACTGCTGCTGCTTGCATATGGTTTCTTCATCTCAAGGCCCACCTGTACTCAGCACACTATTCCATAGCCTCTCTCACAAAAATAACACTCCTCTAATCTCTCTTTTTTTGTGATGGATGTTATAGGAAGGGCAATCCAGTATAAGAAGCAGAGAATCTTGGTGATGTGATTCCTGTCAAACTCAGCCTCCTTCTTGGTGCATGAAGAGCCTCACTGACAGCCCCTTTCCATCTGGACAGGTTCCCTGTGGAGCTGAAAAAAAAATCTCTTCAAGCCAGAGTCTCAGCTCAGTTGATTCTAGCCATGTGGCTTGCAGAAGGATGCAGTTTCCTTCTATACCTGTCTCAGGGGCTTGTTATAATAGGTATAAAGCTACTTAATAAGCTGTTGGGGATTCCAACAGTGCCAATGTGGACTGGGTGATCCATGTTCCATGAACTAAAGATGTCCACAGTAACACAGAGGACAGAGCACAGGTTCTACCACAAATACTCTGAATCCCATTTGTTTTATTCACTTTCCTTATCACTAGAACAAATACCTAACACCTGAAATTTGAAGGAGGAGAGGTTTATTTTGGCTCACAGTTTCAAAAGATTCAGTCTGTGTTTGGCAGGATTAAACACATAAACAGCCTGGTGCAAGAAACTAGGCAGAGGAAAGGTGCTCACATCATTGCAGCCAGGAAGCAGAGAGAGAAGAGATGAGCCAGGAAGGGAGATACACCTTTCCAGGTCATGCTGCAGCTACCTGCCTCTTCCAACTAGACCCCACCTCCCAACAGCAAGTCAGCTATATCGCCTCCATGATTCTGTCACCTTCAGAAAGCCCCACCTATGAGTTCATGAAGTCTTTGGGGCACATTCTTGAACTGAACCATTACATTCTGCCCCTGGCCCCCAAAAGACTCATGTGCATCTCTTTATGCAAAAATGTAGTTAGTCTATCTCTAAGAGTTCCCCACGTTTTAATAGTTCTGGCATAGCTGAAATGCCCAAGTCCAAAGTCTCCTCTGACACTCAAGAAAAACCCTTAGTTGTGAGCCTCTATAAAAACTAAAAAGAAAGTTAACCACTGCCATCATACAGTGGCACACAGTAAACATTTCCATTCCAAAAGGGATGAACCTGGGATAGAAAGGAATGACCACAGCAAGACTGCAACCCAGCAGGGCAGACATTAAGTTCTACAGCTCCGCATCCAACGCCTGGGGGAAAGATGTGCATTGCAAACAGCTTGGATGACCTCGTCCCTGTTGGCATTTCTGGTTGCTCCCCTCACAGTTCCTTCTTGGGGTAGCTTTGCTCATGGCCTACAGTTTTCCTTAGTGGATGTTCCACGTTCCTGGCTTCTCCAACTTCCTGAGATCTCCAGCACACTTTCAGCTTTCACTCTCACAGCTTCACACACTGCCCTCTCAGGACTACTCTACCGGCCCACCTCCCAGGCTTTCTTCTGAAATCTAGGTGGAAGCTTTCCTGACCCCTTAACCTTTGCATTTTGCATGCCTATAAAACCATCAGCACATGAAGGACACCAAGGTCTGCTGCCAGCTTGAGCAATAGCCTGGTCCCCTCCGCTGTCCTCACCACAGAGATCTCTAAGTGCCAGGAAGGCTGAGCACTATGAATGGAATCCCAAGAAGAGAAACTGATTCCTTAGGCTGCCCTTCTTTTTTTTTTTAAATAGATTTTTATTAAAATTTATCCAAAATTACACAAACTTACAGGCCATTACTCAAACTTACAGACCACAATACATCATGCCTTTTGCTTATGACAGTGAGCAGTGTAAACAACCACATAGATGCAGCATTAAGTCACAACTACATAAAGTTACTGTAATACCTCGTGTACATGTCACTGTTTTAAGTTTGGATTATTAGGTTCTTATTCTTAAGATATCATTCTTCCTCTGGATTCCCATTCCCCTCCCCCTTTGCCCTCTTCTTGTTCCCTTGAATGCTTTGTCTATTAGCTTGTATCTAGCCCTTTGCCTTTTTGTATCCATTGTTTACCCTTTTCTTTTGTTTGTATTTTGTCTCACTCAAATGAGGGATACCATAAGCTGCCCTTCTTGAGCACAGTGCACTGAGGCAAAGCAAAGTTTTTTACTTTTGTACCTCTCAGTCTTGAAAGGGTCTTTCTGATCCCTTGATACCTTCAAACCATCTTATCTATTGTCCTAATGTAAAGTACCCAGCTTCTTTTTAATGCTAATCTCTTCACCAACCAAGCACTTCTCATTCAAAACTTCACACTCAGAGACTTGAATTTTGCCAGCCTAATTTAAGAGGAGGGAGCTTCCTTTGTAACTACCAGCAAAATTTTTCAAATTATTTACCTCTGCTTTTTGGACTTGCTTCTCATGGTAGACATAACTAAAAGCTTCCAGCAGTACTAGCTTCAACATTGGGCTGCCTTGAAATTTCTTCTGCCAGATTAATTTTTTCACTGCCCTTAATCTTAGTCTCCCACAATGTCGTGGGCATGAGCAAAATATAGACAATTTTTTTGCCAGAATATAATACACATGGTCTCACTGCCAACTGCCAAAAGAGTCCTTGTTCCCAACTGAAATTTCCTGAGCCTGGTTTCTACCATCTGCATTTTTATCACCACTTGAATCTTCTGAGCTCTGATAAATCTCCCATCAAATTTAGCCTAAAGCATTGTAGGGTTCCTCTAGCTGGAATCTCCAAACCTTTCCAAACTTCTCCCATGTATCAGTTTTAAAGGTTTTTAAACCATGTGGTCAAGTACATTCACAGCAACGGGCCCACTTTTCTGGTCTGAAAATCTGTTTTAGTCACATTCCTCATCCCTGGGACAAAATACCTCACATCTACCATTTAAAGGAGGAGGAGAGGTTTATTTTGGCTCCCTGTTTCAGAATTTTCAAACCCTGTTTACCAAGCTTGACACAGAAATGGCACAGTGGAAGGAGTTGGTCAAGAAAAGCTGGCAGCAAGAAAGCCAAGAGAGATAAGTCAGGAAGGGAGAGATGCCCTTCCTGTCATGCACCAGTGACCCACCTCTTCCAACCAGACCAGCCTCCCAACAGCAAGTCAGCTATATCACCCCCATGATTCAGTCACCTTCCAAAATCCCGACTCTGAGCACACGAGGCCTTTGAGGAACATTCTTGATCCAAATCATAACACCATTCTTCCATGTACTGTCTGTGTGTCCTTGAACAAATAATAGAACTGCCTTTGCCTTCTGTCTCATTTGTACAACCAGAACTATAGTGCCTGATTTGGGAAGGGGTTATTATAAGAGATATGCAATTATACAGATAATATACTGATGTTCAGTAAAAGTTTTGCTTTTGATTGTTGTTCTTTTTGTTTTACAAATGCTGGTGGAGTTTTCAATGACCCAGAATAACTCCAACCTACTATCACATGAAAACCTTTGAAAATGATTAAGGGAGACACTACTATGACCCTCCCACCACTTTTTCCTTCAAAGAAATCTTTCTCTTTTGATTGTGACCCCTGCCATCAAGGTTCCTGGGTCTCTTGTTGTCCACCCACTCTGGGCTCTCAGTATCCTGTCTTCATCCCCCCCCAAAAATTGCCAAGGCTGCTTTCCAATTGGCGGCAGAAATGCTTTTACTTTCTGATAGTAATTACTCCTGTCACATCTGTGTTTACTTTAGAACCTATGGCTAAGGTAATTAGCTGGCAGCTGGCTAAGCCTTCAATAATAATGTGCCTGACATTTTAGGTAGCTCTTTTCTAGGAATCATCTTTTTACTATATTTCACTTACACAGTCAACAGACAGTAATGGCAAATCGTCCCTATGTGGAATAGTTAGGATTCATTTGCATCTGGGAGTTTTGATTTTTTTAGAGGTGGTTGTTTTCAGAATGGCTGCTTTTACACAGAGAGCACTTTTTTGATCGCAGTGCTTTACTTATTCACCGAACATGTCTGGGTGGCCTATCAGAGCCTCAGAACTAAGTGCTAGGGACACAAATGCAAATATGAAATCATATCTCTCCTCAGAGACGTTGAAGTTTGAAGAGAAATGGGCATAACACAAACAGGTGTCTATGCCAAGTGTTGTGAGGGTGCACATGGGGGACTCTAAGGAGGACACCATGAGCAGTCATGAAAGGAAACAGCCCCACAAATATTTACGGGGCATATGGAAAGATCTAGAATAGAACAACTCTAGAACAGAGTGTAAACAATAGTATGAAGGTATCATATCCTTGACACACCATGACTGGTTGACAAAAGCAAGGAAGGTGTATATAGGAGGCACTGCTGGTCCAGGGGCAGCCGGAAGTCATCGGTGGACACTCAGCTGCACAGCGCCTCCTGTAGCTCTGCCCACAAGCACCTCATGCCTTGTGCTGGTCCTGATGTGGGGAAGAATCTGAGTGCCAGGAGAGCCTGAAACTAGTGGAATAATGCTGCATTCCTCCACATATTCACTATCTTAAGCCCAGAAATGATCGACTCTCCAAACAATGAGTCCCTATATTTGCTCACAATGAAGTTTGTGCCTAACCTCATGCAATGCAAGCAGGGGAACTCACATCCAGGAATCAGGGCAAAAAAGCATGAAACTTCCAAACACTCACAGCCCTAGGCATGTGATAGCAATATCTTAAAGCCATCTGATATTTTCTCTATACCTACGAAGCTGTACCAAGATGTTCTCAAATAACTTGTCTGTAAGAAGAGTTATTTGGCACTGAGATCTGAAACACAAAATAGTTAATGAAGTCCTTTATTCTTGTGTCCAAAAATACAGATTTTATTTTAAAAAGAGAATAAAAGGACATATCTATGCAGCAGCTCCAAAAAAGGAGGGGGAGGATGGATAATGAGTTGGCTGTTGCACAAGTTGTATATTGAGACATAATAATTATCTCAATGGCTTAGGCAGGGTAAATGTGCATGATAAAATCTTATTAAGATAAGATTACTGAAAGAGTAGAAATCACACAATTAGATAATTGCCGAGTAAACCTGAGTGATGATAATAGCAGATGGGTAATGCTGTAGGAGTGCTTCTGTACCACCTGATGGGATAACAAATATAATATTTCATTTCTGCTCTTCAGCTAATCCTATGCCATAACTGCTTAACGATAAGCATGTGAGAAGTCTGTACGTTTTCCAGTTCACTCCATTTAGCATCAGTGATTTATTAAATGGAGCTATTATTCAAATTTCACACTACTCAAATTTTGTCAATTAACAGTTTAGGTATTCACTACCATACAGATAGATAGATGATAGACACATAGACAGACAGACAGACAGATAGATAGATAGATAGATAGATAGATGATAGATAGGCAGATAGATAGACAGACAGAGAGAGGGAGAGAGTTTTTTTCAAAAATTTTGAAAGCTTTGGGACTTTATTTGACATCTCCTTAGAGTTGTGCCAGTGCAGTCTCCAACCTTCCCCCCACACTCCTTCCCTTTCCCTTATGGTTTAAATATGAAGGGTCCCCCAAAGATTCAAGCATTGAGAGCTTGATCCTCAAATCAGCAATCAATATTCTGAAAAGGGGCGTAGAGATGTGGTCGTATCATGAGGGTGCCAACCTCTTCGGTGGATTAATTCATCGATGGATTCATAGTTTAATAGGTTTGGGGGAAGGACTTTGTTGTCCAGTGATGAGTTCATAGCTGGATACGCTGTTAGGAGGTGGGGCCTGGTTGAAGGAAGGAGGTCACTAGGAGTGTGACCTGGAAGGGTATGTTTTTTAAAATTTTTATTTTATTACTACATGCTTGAAGAACACGAAGTTTACATTCATCTTAGGGAGTAGTTACTTGTACTTAACATATCTTGACTCTTTTTATTCCCCTTCCCCTCCATCTATAGCTAGAGCCACTTTCTCCATATTCGTTATTGTTATTATTATTGTTTTTAGTTCGTGTTTGTGACATACAATGATTACATTCATTGTATTTGGTAAATGTACATGACACATCTTAAATACATCCCCTTCTTCTTCCCCCTCCCCTCGCTCTAAGGTCTTTCGGACTCCTTCCCATTTACAAAAGACCCATCTCCCTGATTCATTTCATTGATCTTTTATTTTGCTCTTTATTTGTACTTTGCATTACTGAAATGAAAGCATGTGGAATTTAAGCTCGTGCATCTGATTCATTTTGCTTAATATTATGGCTAAAAGGAAGGATAAATTCAAGACATTTGTAGGAAAAGAGATTCACCTGGAAGGGTATATTTTTGTCCCTGTCTTTTTCCTCTTGTAGGCTCTTCCCTGTCTCTGCTTCTAGCAGCCATAAAGAGAACCATTCTTCTGCCATGTCCTTCTTCTGTGATGTTTCTGCCTTGGATTCTGCCCACCATGGATGGAAACCTCTGCTATGGAGGCAAAATAAATCTTTCCTCCTTTAAGTTGTTCACATCAGGCATTTTGTCCCTTAATAGAAATTTCGCTAACACACCACACACACACACACACACGTGAGCGTGTCTCCAAAATCTACTGTGGCAGTAGGCCCTCTGTCCCAAGCCTTCAGGAGCCTGTATTTCCTTTATAAATTAACCCTTCCCAGGAGAGCTGAAATCATCCATCTGACCTTGGTCCCCCAGCACACAGCACTGTGCCTGGCATATCACAGGTTCTTAAATGTTTTTGTTGAACAAATTAGATAATGAAAACTGTTACTACACATCAGTGTGGTAAGGGTATGTGTGTGTCTACCAGCAACTCGGCAGTCAGAGTCATTTCTTAACCATAAATGAGAACATGTTCACTCTTACCAGAATTCTCCTTAGAGACTTACACAGCACTCAGAGTAAAGTTTAAGCCACTGGAGCAGCCCACAGTCACGCTCCTGTGTGACCCGGCAGCCACAACCCCTCGGGCCTGTCTTCTAACACTCCCTCCTTCTCACTCTTAATTTCCTCTTTTTACTCTTCTCTAGATCTGCAGTAACTTCCTTGATGCTTTTTTATTACTTTTAACAGGCCAGGTATGTTGCCTCCTCGTGGCCTTTGCTAGAATTCACCGATGTCTCTCTGCAGCATCCTCCTGCCCTTTCCAGTTTGCTCAAATCCTGCCTTCCCAATGAGCTGCCATGCTATTTACACAGCAATCTGCCACTTCCAACCCTGGCACTTCCTACATGTGTTCATCCTCTTCATCTTCCATAACCTTCATTCTTCTATACTATTTAGTATTTTTATCTCTTTCCCCTATTAGAAATTAATCACCACAGGGCAGTTTTGTTTTTTGTTTTTTTTTTTTTTGTGGTGCTGGGGATCGAACTCAGGGCTTTGTGCTTGCGAGGCAGGCGCTCTAATCACTGAGCTAAATCCCTGGCCCCACAGACATATTTACTGAGTAATGATTCAGAGATCACAGCTGAATCATACTATCACATTTTATCATATTTTATAATTTATACATAGCTTTCTTGTCTTCCTTTACTAAAACAATAACTTCTGGTTATGGATGCTTTAGTATTATCCTCAATTTTTTGATAAGCAGATTGGGCTTATCAAGTTGAATACCTTGCTCTTTGGCCTAGAGAGTGTGAGTTGCCTCCCTCGACCTTTGTTCACATCTCCTTCTATTTGGAGAGATAAGGAAACTGAAACCTACATACCCAGACTCCACTGCAGTTTGGGTTGAAAGCACAGTGAGAGATTGCAAGGCGGGAGTGAGCTGGAGGCCATATTAATACCCTTTCTTTTTTTTTTTTTTTTTTTGTCTTGTTTCTGCTGGCCAGCATGGTTGAGGGAATATAAGCTATCTCTGTAGCAGCATTCTAGTACCTATTCTCCAGTTTTCTGGATGTTGGAGGGCAATTTTGGAGATAGTATCAGCAGCAACACTTCTTGATCCAACTTCCTAAAGCCTGGATCACAGCTATGTGCCCATCCTTCAGCTTTAGAGGTGGAAGAGCACTTGAGCCGCTGTATCTGAGTCTTTATTGAACCCCAGGGGTAACCTCAGAGACAGCAGCTCCTAGCAACCCCCCAGTGGGTGAATTCAGGATTGTTTTGAGAATCAGAACTAAAGTCCAATCTATAACATACTCCTTTAGACCTTCCAGAAACTCTGCAAGCCACTAATTTCCTATATTGAATCCCTCTCTACTTAAAACATGTGAAATAGATTCTCGCCAGACACTGGATCTTCTGGCATCTTGACCTTGGACTTTCCCAAATTCCGAACACTCTTGAATAAGACAGAATGAAACCCTCTGGAAGCCTACAACACTAACATGAAGATAAGAAAAATAAATGTTTACTTGAAAAACTGATATACAAGAAGATGTCTAGGGCATGTAAGTAACAAAGAGAATGTAGGCTCTGAGAATTAAATTTGCATCTTTCCTCTGCCACATACCAATAGCAGGATCATGGGCAAGAAATAGAGGAGTCTTACTTTCCTTAGCTGAAAAATCAAGTATTTATGAGGACTAAATGAAATGACCATGTAGAGCACTAGGCATGGTCATTAATGCTGAATAAACTGAAGCTCTTATTTGTTTCAATTAAATTAGTTCATGAAAACTTCCTGTAGAGTGGGATGAACACCATAGTGTCTTGTAGATCAGAAAATATTCATTAACGTTCAGATGGTGAATTAATTGTGAACCAAATCTGCAGCTTTTCTCTTTACATATTGGTATCACATCCTCAGAAAAACATGCTATATAATGGAGTATCAAATTACTTTTTCAACAGATAATATCAAAATATATTTCACACAGAGAAACTCAAAATACTGACATTAATTTGTCATTGGGCAACATTTACATCTCAAATAAACAAATTTTGGTAATGAATATAGCCTAAATCAGTTATTCCTTATTATTCTTTCTTGTGATAATGCTGTGTTCCAGACGAACAGATTTCTTTTCAACATATTCAACCCTATTTGTAATTATATTTTAATATGTTTGTTCTGTTATGTGAATTTTAATTACTTATTCCAAACTTGGTTACTATAATTAGCCCACCACAGTTTTAAATTTTTATCAGTTTTTCTTCCTTTGCACAGTAATGTAAGGGAGATAAGCTATTAATGATTTCTGCCTGTGAAGCTCAAAATTAAATACTAACAGAGTAGGATAGATGACAGTTAAAAGGATAATTGCCTCTAACACAGTCTGGCCCACCTGCATTTGATTAAAAGGCACAATTTCCCTGTTGGATGTTACAATGACCCAGGTTCTAAGACTGAATTCCCAAGTCTGACACTGAGGCGCTGAAATGAAAATAAACAGCAAGGAAATGCGGAGTGGGGTTTCATAAACATCATAAATTTTATGAGAATTAATAAATATATGTCAATATGAGAAGTTTTCTTTCTCTCATTTCCTAGAGACTTCTTTCTGCCTTCTCAGTTTCTTATCACCTGGACCCCAAAACTTGTCAGGTTGGAATATCTCACTCTTGGCTATCACTCACCCAGCAGATCTTAGTGTTTCTTTCTCCACCAACATTCTTTCTGCGTAATTATTTCTACAATTTTTTCCAAACTCAAATTGTCAGCAGTTTATGTCTGCGTCATAGCAACAGCCTTTCACTGGTTCTTCTACCTCTCATTTTGCCCTTTCCTATTCTCTAGGCATATTATCACTGAATTAATCTGTATGAGAAAACGCTTTAACTCTTCACATTCTTCGCCAAAACTTAACAATGATTCTTTAGAGTTTACATATATAGTGGGTCCCTGAATTTCGAATGAATAAATTAACAAGTCTATGAGTAAATATTTTATACACATACTTACATATTCACAAGTTCTAGAAATATCTCCACTATTTATACCTTTAAAATCATATACTTGCTACATTTATAGATCCTCTGCTTTCTGCAATTGATAATAGGTCTGTGTCAAGAATTTTTAAAAGGCCCATTAAGTTAGCATGGTAGAGTGTTTGTCTAGAACGTAAGAGGCCCTGGGTTGGATCTTTAGCACCAAAGAACAAGAAGGAGGAGGAGGAACGAAAATGCTTATCCTAAAATGAGAACATCTATAGTAAAGCCCCAGAATTAACAATTTTCCAAGCACTTATGAAAAAATAAAACCAATCTTCATTTATTTTTCCAGATCATAAGAACAGGACCCAATTCATATTTTGAACTCAAAAGGGCCCTGACACAAAAGTTGGCTAAGAATATAGAAGAAAGTAAGTTAGAAGCTATATTTCTTATCAACAAAAATATAATCACCCTAAACAAACTGTTACAAAGTAAATCCAGCAACAAATAAAAATAATAATAAATTATGACCATGTTGGTGTTATTCCAAGAATGCAACATCGACTTTTATACATCAGGTGATCAACTGATGTAATTGAACACATTAAGACAATAAGAAAAGAATCATGTAATTATCAGCATAAATTTAGAGAAAGCAGTTCACAAACTTCAACATCCTTTTATTATAAAAATCAAGAAATTAAGAACAGAGGATACTATGCTTAATCTAAGAGTAGCTATTGAAGACTCACAGTAAATGTACTCATTGTGACACAGAGAAAATCTGTACAAAAATGAGAAATGAGATGAAGCTGACTGCTATGATTACTTGTATCTAGCTTTATAATGGAGGTCCTAACACAGCATTAAGGCAGAGAAAAAGGAATAAGAACTAAAAAGGAAATGTAGTTATCATCATTTCCACATAATATTCTTACATATATAGAAAATTCAAAAGAATCTTCTGAAAAATTATTATAATTGCTAAATGGACTTAATAAAGTCACTGAAAACTAAACAGTATATGCTAATTAATTGTACTTCTACATTTGTGCAATAAATAAATATAAAATGAAATTTCAAAACTAATGTGGTTACACAAGAAGAACAAGTTCTAACATTCCACAGCACAGTAGGATAATAACATTACACAGCAATTTATTATATATTTTATAAAGAACTAGAAGAGAAGAGTTTAAGGTTTCTCGAAACAAAATAATGATAAGTGCTTAAGGAGATGAAAATGCTAATTACCCTGACTTAACAATTATCATACTGTCCCCTTAGATATGTACAAATAACAATTTCAAAAAAAAGATGTTACTTACATCTACCAATAAATGAATGTGCAAAACATCTATACAAATAACTATAAAACTTTGTTTAGAAAAGTATAGGAGACCTAAATAGGGAACATTCAATATTGTCATATCGCCAACTCTCTTCAGTTATATATAGATTCAATGCAATCCAAATCAAAATTCTGGCAGATATTTTAATGAAATTTTATAAATTGATTCTAAAATTCATATAGAAATACCAAGGACCAGAAATGCCCCAAACAATGTCTTTTCTCTAAAAAGAAAAACAGATTTGGATGTTTGCACTCTCTCATATCGAGAATTATTATAAAACTATAATTAGCAGTATAAGAATGTCTGTAGAAAGACACACACGAGGAGCAAAATAGAGAGCCCGGAAACAGACCAACATATATATAAACATTTATTAAAAAGACAATGATATTCATCCATGGAGAAAAGTCAGATGTCTAAGTAAATTATGATAGCTGAATTGTATGCGAAAAACTTTAATCCACGTGAGGAAACTTGAATCTACCTCACATGGCCTTTCCTTCATATATATAGACAGAAATGGGGGGAGTCTTCCTTTTTATTGGGGCATTAATCCCATCATGAAAATACCACCATCAGGATTTTATTGAACCCTAATTACTTCTCAAAAGACTCACCTCCAAATACCATCATATTGAAAATTTTGATTTGAACCTTTAAGTTTGGGGACAACATGAACATTCAGACTGTAGAATACTTCTTAATTCATGTTTAGGAACTTAGTTTATACACAATTAATTAATATGTGTAGATGGTTACTGCTTCTACCAACAGAAAAAACTTACTATATGAATGCTATTTATTGCCTTCGTTTCTGCCTGTTATATTTAAACAGACCTGGATTACCCTTGCTGAGTTAAGCCACAAGGACTTGAACAGGTTAAACAGTTTATGAAGTCAAAAGTTTATACGTTAAGTGAAACCGAGTGGACATCACCATTCTTCTAGAAGGAAGGAAGCAGAGTCGTTATCTTAATGCCCTGGAGCCCGTAAGATGAAAGAAAACTTGGAGTATCGGTGATAATGACTTAGTTTCACTGGGAACAGAGTTGGTCTCCTGCTGACAGCTAATCGAAAAAGAGTGGTTTCAGACAAAAAAAACGTCGGTCAACATTCGCTGTATCTTTAAGTAGGTAGCTAGAATCAGAGGGTGTATTGTTATGTTTTAGATAAAGCCTTTAAATTAGAGCTAAAAATTAAAATGAAATACTTAAGCGAAAGTTATTGTGAATTTTTAATTCCAGAAAAGCCCCAGCACTGGTGTTTGTAATTCTAACACTGCTCTGGCTGGAAGTAAATGACGTGTATTACAGTTGGGAGACTCTTACCAGGGCAGATTAAATATTCAATTCGTGGTTTTGCATGGAACATCAGCCTGCCTGCCTCCCAAAGATGTAGTTAACATTACTAATTTTCTATCCATCAACCCAATCTTTAAAATTTATACTTCACACGAGCAAATTAGTCCTCACATTGCCTCTGAACATCAGGTCAAGTTGCTAAAATTTTTTCAGAGCAAATTTATATTTATGAGACATTTACAAGGTCACATAGAAATGACAAGTGAAGGAACTTGGGATTAAAATTTTGAATTTCCAGTGCCTCATCCTATTTCTAAATATTTTCAAATATCTGTGACTTAACTGTTTAGGTTGTATTACTGTATAAAGATCAAATGATCTCAAGCTGCTCATAATTACTTTTATGTTTATTTATATACATTTTTCTATTCTAGTAAGGATTTAAAATGACTTGTTCTTGAGATACAAAACCAAATAGTATGAAATCTAAAATAGGGAGCTCAAGATGATAAAAGAGGAAAAATATAAAGAAAAGTTAAGATAAAGTCAGAATTAAAATTCACTTCTATAATGCAGGACACTAATATTTGTGAGAAGTAGAATACAGATTTTGGAACTTTGATTTCTTGTGGCCAAAGTAAACAGATTAAAATTGTCCATAATATAAAAACAAACATGACCCTAATAAAGAACACAATTATTACTAAACTTAATACCAGAAAGGAATTTCTCACACACATCCATGAAAAGAAGGTTCTCTGTGACATAATGAAGCACCATTTACACAATACCCTGACGGGAAGTACAACTCATCATACAAGGTATGCCCCTTAATGTCCCTCAGTGTAGACACGGATTTTAAAGAATAATAACACACAAAATTTCTCTACTTTCTAAAACCACAAACTGCTGATGGTGGCTCCTTCCTGTTTACTCAGAGAATATTACTTGTCAAAAAAGCCCTGAGACTGAAGTTACTGCTTGGCTGAGACTGTCAGCTGGGCGGGCCCGGAAGCAACCGACTCTTCTTATCAGTCATGTTTTCCTTCCCTGAGGTTGTCAGAAGCAAAGGGGCTCAATTTGTGCTCACCTCCGCCAAAATTGTTTTTCCTTCCAGTCAGAGATACGAAGGTCTAGAACTACAAATGTGGCAGACATGTTATCTTTTTTCAAATTTGACTTTTAAAGGAAAATAAAGAGAAAAACAAAACAGATATTGAGGAATCATTTGGCTATATTTTAGGACAATACTCTATCACTGATAACCCCAGATGGAAAACATCATATCACCGCAGACTTAGGTGTTCTAATCATTACATTCTGTAATTACACCGTATTGTAAGAATACAATGGTAATACCTGTATTCCGTAATGGCCACACAAGAGTAGCAACCATGTGGAGATCAAAACATCAGCTTATCTGTGGACTAGAACTCAATAGGTAACAATGACCAGAATTGACAGGTAAACAGCTGGCAACCAGAGCTTGAATCAAGAGACAGGTGGAGTTTCTTTCCTTTATTTTATTTTTTTATTAGTACATGTTTGCAGTACATAATGATTATATTTCTTGAGGGAGTTGGTACACGTACATACCGCATCTTAATTTATTTTCATCTCCTTCCCTGCTCCTCCCTCCCCTTCTCATCTCCTGATCCCCTCCCCATTTGAGAAAGATCCATCTCTCTACTTCCTATTATCTATCTCTTATTTTGCTATTTATTTATATTTTGGGTTTCTCATATAAGGAAAACCATGTGATATTTAAGCTTGTGTGTCTTATTTCACTTAACATTATGATCTCAAGGTATATCTGTTTTCCTACTAATGTCCCAAGTTTATCCTTCTTTATGGCAAAACAGTACTCCATTGTGTGTCAGTAGCACATTTTCTTCATCTATTCATCTGCTGATGGACATATAGGCTCCTCCCACAATTTAGCTATTAGGAAATGTAGCAGGGTTTCATAAGCACTCTCCACTGAAAGGAGGATATTGGGCACAATTTACCGACCTGAAATGTTGGGACAATGAGCAAAAAATCTGATTTTACTGCATCAAAACTAGAAGTGAAAGTTGATTTCCCTGAGCCCAGCAATAAGAAATAGGAAGTAAGAGGCAAGAGCAGTCAGCTTGAGCATATTACACCCATCCACTGATGAAATGTAGTAATGGGCACCGATGCTCACTCTCCCCTTCCCAGGCAGCGGAAGGAACATACAAGAGGAGGGAGAGCACAAATACTCCAATACTTCCTACTCACAGAGAAAAATCAGTTCTCTCACCCATGAAAATCAGAAAGAAGGTGAACAAAGATTTCCAACCAAGGCCGGGGCCAACTTTATAGGTGTGCAACCTGTGCAGTCACTCAAGGCCCAAGCTCAGGGCACTGTGTTTTTAGTTGCACACTCTGCATTGCTACCATCCATGAAAAATTTAATACTATTTGACCAGGAACCTGCATCTTCATTTTGCACTAAGCTGGGCAAATGGTGTAGCCCACTCGGCAACCAAGAATTAAGATAACAGCAACGTCAAAGAAAGCGACAGGGTCTGGCGTAAACCCTGTCTGGATGTGAGGGAGACTGACATCAGTGTCAGCAGATGACAGCAACCAAAGGAACAGTGGTTAACACAATCTGATGGCATGAACATCAAAGCAGGGGTGATGAGTGGTGACGTCCCTCACACCAGGCCCACGGTGGAGGATTAAGAGATAAAAACAATGGAGAGGGCTACAGGAGAAATAGTGTCTTCAAAACAGAGTGAGTTTGGGGGTGTGCATGTGTCTGCCTGTCTGTCCGTCTGCCTTCACATCCGGACAGAGTCAAAGAGAGCAATTTGAAAAGTTTAAATCAGTAAACGGTTATATGAGACAAGGACAGTGTAAAATACTGGTTATATAGGCCACACAAAAATTACAGTCCTGAAAGGAGGGTAAGTTGTGAGTTTTCCCAGTCTTCTGAGATGAAACTTTTTGAATATCTGACCTTGAAGAGACTAGAAAACATGTTAGGAAGAACTTGGGAGAGCAGCTGAAAAAGATCCTGATCCCCCTAAATTACAGGGACTGTTCCTCATTACTGCTGCCCTTGGGCCGTGCTTCTTCCTGCCCATTATAAAAGCAGATCAGAAATCAAAAAAGCACAGGAGACAGCTACAATGAGTGTGAATAAACTTAATATATTTCATATATTGAAAATATTAGGATATTCACTACTAAAAGATATGAAGGAACATTTAAAAATATAAGAAAGGTTAAAACTAAAAACCAGAATTCAAAAGATCAAATTTGCCCATTCTGAAGGTAAACAGAGGAGACTGTAAATAAGTGATACAAGGCCAATAAGAATAAAGATTAACTCCTTCCCAAGTTGTTTTACTTGTGTAGTGCTTAAAACTAAAAAATGGTTAATCTTAGATTGAAGCAGTATGCAAGTAATTTACTCATTCTTCTCCCTACCACAGAGAAGAGGTAATGTTTTGTTCTCATTGGGACTTTGATGTCATATAAATAAAAACAAGCAAACAAATAAAACTAAAAACACCAAGAAATTAGCTCAATCTCACCAGGAAATAATCTCAATAATTAGCTCACTTATTAACTTACATTAATAAGTGTTTTTAACATAAACACTTATTGGCAACCTACACAAGACACAAGATGTTACTTTTGCTTTGAAAAGCATTATCTTTACCACTATAAATATAAATGAGACATGGATGGGTAATTTTAGGTGTTTGGCTATTTCAAAGAATAAGGGAGAAGAAAAGAGGTCTATGTATCTTTATTCTAATTCAGAATAGTCTTAGCTTCATATTCTTCTGGATTTTTTTCTATACTCTGCAAATGCTAGTGCAATTTTATTTATATTAATGGACTTGAATGTTAAGGCTATAAGCATGCTTTAATAACATGAAAATAAACTATCATAGTCCATGCTGATAGTATCTCCCAATTGCTTGTCTACTTCAACTCTCAGAGCCGTCCATTCTATATACCAATATTTGCAAATCACTACTTTATATTTCACTATTCTGAGTCACATTGTTCCATGTCTCTCATTCTATTACCTTGATTTCAGTCTCCATGTTTTCCTTCTGCAGAGATCCAGTTTATTGATCACAGCTTCTGCCAAAGTCATTTGCACCCGAAAGTTAAAATAGCTGCAACTACAGACTGAAGACTTTCATCATGACTCCTAAACTAATACACCATACATTTTTCCTGTTACATTTACAACAAGTGTGTGCTGCTTTTTTTTAACATTTTTGTTTTGTTCTTGGTCTTATTACTAGAGAAATTCCAGCAGTATTTTTACATCTTCTGATAAATTTCTCAGAATCATTTCCTTTTCCTCTCCTCTCTACATGATGCACCCACTCATCTCAAATTTTATAACCAGTTTCAGTAATTTATTTTCATTTTATGACCAAAAGTCCAGCAGTAGAAGACAAGATTTTAGAAGACTTTGTTTTTCAAATCTCACATAAACCCCAAAAGATTCAAATTTGGTATTAATTCTTCAGACCATGAAATTTTCCTGTTTATATTGAGAGCAAATCAGCAACAGTGGTTTTCAAATAGTGGTTTTTGTCCAAATCAAAAGTAGTAGAAATCCATTTTAAAACAAGGAAGTTTTCCACTGCCCTAACTCTTTGTGCTTTTGTCCTTAGTAATATATTAAGCTACAAATGGTATCAAACATGTCTTTGAACATTCCCACTCCAATCTGAAATCAACCATGTTTATTATCACTTCATTAGATTTTACAGTCAATACCACCATTACAGGCCTGATTAAATGAACTCCACTGGGTTCTATAACATTAATTACAGCCATGCAGCTCCTGCGGCCATTAGTGAACATTCATTATGTATGGCTCAATCCACAGGAGAAACCTCTGGCTATTTGGGTGATGTCTTTTCAGAGATCTGTCCAACCTTGTTGATCTCTGCATATATTACCTATTGGAGGAAGACATCCAATAATATGAAACTTCATGGAGCCACATAATGCTTCAAAAATGAGACCATCAAAAACAAGGTGTTCTAGTGCTAATGAGCCCTGTTTTGGTTTGCATCCTACTTCAACTTTGACCAAGTCTATGATAGCCCACTAACAATCAGGGATGCTCCTGTGGAAATCTGTAGGACGTTTTTGATTTACCAATCTCCTTTCTTTTAGTGACATCTGATTATACACAAATTTAGTCCAAAAACGTGGCAACAAGCTTATGATGGGCAAGGAAGTTCTTTTGGCCTGGGATTTTTCTAAATTATCATAATGAGATGCTTATTAGAGGGAGCCCCCAAAAAGCATATAATTCCAGGCCAAACCTGACATCCACTGAATTAGAATTGACAAGGGAAAGTGTAATGACTGGAGTTTTTATTGAAAGTCTCAGGTGAGTCTGAAGTTCAAGCAAGAATGGTAAACATAGTTTAAGGCAATCAGCAGGGAGTCCAACAAGAATTAATCATCGAATACCAAATGAAGTACTTTAGCCCAGTGTGCAAGGCCTGTTATTATCTGACATTAACCTAGTATCTATCTGTGCCCAACTCAAATATAGTACAATGAACATTGAAATCAGAGCCATCCACCAGAAATTCTGTCTCTGAATTCATCTAGCTCTACAATAAATCATGTAAACTCACTGAATTTCCATTTTTAGTAATATGTTAATAATAATTCTTATCTCATATTAAAGTAATATGTGTTAAATGCTTAGTGTCCGATTTTATTTTAGTTTTTCTCTCTTGTGGTATCTTATATATCAGACCCTTAAAAGTCAGTGAATAATTATTAATGGAATAAATGAAATATAATAGATGGATAAACAATAGCTGTTTGGTATAAAACACATAAAAAGATTGAGTTATATATGATACTTTGTAATTTTTAAAAAGATATATCATTAAATTTACATTTTGAAGTATTTATAGAAGAAAATTTGATAAAGATGATTATTGTGCAGTCTTTTGGCTTATGCCTGTGTATTCATTATCATAGTATCCACTGAAGATAAGAAAATAATTACGCATTAACAGTCTAGTCAGTGTTAGCCTTGCTTCTAAGCACAGAGATGACAAATTCTCAGTGATGTAGATCAATTAGGTCAGTGGTCAATGGCAAAAGGAGACCCACTGTGAGGTATTTTACATGCAGGGTGATTTATTTCATTCCAGGTACACATAACGTATTAAGAGTTAATCCAGCCAGGCATGGTAGCACACGTCCATAATCCCAGCATTGGAGAAGTTGAGGCAGGTAGATTGCTGTCAGTTTGAGGCTAGCCTAGACTACACAGTGAGTTTAAGGCTAGCTTGAACTAAATAGTGAGACCTTGTCCCCCCCCAAAAAAAAAGAAAAGAAAGGGAGTTGATGTAGTTGACTAGAGGATGACAAACATGTAATTTATTTCACAAATGCTAATGAAATTTGACTTAACTGATATCTACCAAGTGCTTCATTCATCCAACAACAGAATACAGTATACCCCCTTGAAGTCACAGTTCAGAGTTTGCAACCTGTTATTGGTGGATTTTTCCTTAGAACCTAATAACTGTTCTCAAAACCCCCCATAATTTCACAGAAAGCACAAATAATCTCCAAAACTGATTTTTGGTTTTTTGATTTTTTGGGTTTTTTGCAAGAGGTTTGCAAGTAGCAAATTTGAGAGCATTATTCAATTCTCCTTGCTGATAATTGGCTGCTTCCCTATAACCTGTCTCCAGCAGATGCACCAGCATTCCCACATCCTAAAAGGTTGCCCTACTGCAAAGTAGTTCAGTTTTGCTCTTCTTACAATTCTAAGATCCCTAAGATGCCACCAAACACCCCATACTTTCTAAGGCTTTATTAATACAGTATTTAATCAAATTAAATCACATAAGTGCAAGAGAGATAGCATATTTAGGCTTTAAATTACAAAAATAGGCATTTATGGGCATTTTTCTGACCATATCTGGAATTTGCGATTTTTCACAATTCACAGGGGCTGTAGGAATGGAATCACTGAGAATTTCACAGGTCCACTTTTCAGGGTCTACACTTTTAGGAGCGCATAGAACTTCTTTCAAAATAGATGACACCTTAGTCCATAAAGCACATTTAAATAAAGACAAAAAAGTTAAAAGAAATCTCTGCATACAACATACATGAAACTAGAAATCAACAGCAAAAGAAAGTACAAAAATTATGCAAATACAGGAAGATTAAATTATACACTATTGAATAATCAATGCATCATAGAAGAAATTGAGGAAGAAAACTAAATGTTTTTGGAATCAAATGACAAGGAAATACAAGATCCTTGGGACACAATGAAAGTAGTCCTGAGTGGAAAGTTTATATCTGTGAGCATACAAACTAAGAGAAGAGAGCAATCCCAAACAAATAACCAAATAATGGATCTCAAGGTGCTAGAAAAACAACAATCCAAACCCCAAATTAGTAGAACAAAAGAAATTATAAATAATAGAATGGGAATTAATGAAATTGAGGCTAAAAATATAAAAACAATCAATGCATTGAAGAACTGATTCTTTAAAAGAATAAACAGAATTGATAAACCCTTAGTTAACTTACCAAAAGAAAAAGGAAACCATAAGAATGCAGTTAGAAATGAAAAAAGTGAAATCATAATGAATACCACCAAAATCCAGAAAATTATAAAATACTATTTTGAAAATTTAAACTCCAATAAATTGGAGAACTTGGAAGAAATGGAGAAATCCCTACATACATATGAATTATTCAATTGAACAAGAAGATGTAAAAACTCTTATTACACCTATAACAGGTAATGAAATAGTGACAGTAATAAAAACACTACTAATTGAGAAAAGTCCAAGACCCGAAGATTCACCATAGAATTCTTCCAGAACTTCAGGGAAGATCTAATGCTAATACTCTTCAAAATTTTCTATGAAATTGAAAAGAAGGAGTGCTGCTAAACTCATTCCTGGAAGCTACACTATCACGATAGCAAAATAAGACAAGGACTTAATTTAAAAAAAAAAGAAAACTATATGCCAATCTCCTTAATGAATATAGATGCAAACATTTTCAACAAGATATGAGCAGAATGCAACAAATCACTAAAGAGATCATACACCATGACCAAGCTGTTTTATCCCAACAATGGTTCAACATACATAAATTTAAAAATGTAATACACCATAGAAACATAAGCAATGACAAAAGTGATATGATCATCTCAATAGATACAGAAAAAGCCTTTAACAAAACCCAGTATCCATTCATAATTTTAAAAAAAACAAACCTGCTGAAAGTAAGTATACAGAAATCTTTTCTCAAACTGTTAAAAGCCACTTATGACAAACCCACTATCAACATCATACTCAGTGCAGAAAAACTGAAAGCATTTCCTCCAAAATCAGAAACAAGATAAGAGTATCCACTCTCACCACTCCTATTTAATATAGTATTCAAACTTTTTTGTCAGAGCACTCAGGCAGAGAAAGAAATAAAAGGGATTCAAATAAGAAAAGAAGAAGTCAATCCATCCTTATTTGCAGATGATATGATCCTTTACACAGAAGACCCCAAAAAACTATCAAAAGACTCTTAGAACTAATAAACAAATTCAGCAAAGTAGCAGGATACAAAATCAATACACTAAAATCAATAGCATTCCTGTACACCAACAACAAACCCACTACAAAAGAAACAAGGAAAACAATCCCATTCTCGAATGCTTCAAACAAAATTACATACCTAGCAATTAACCTAAACAAGGAAGTGAAAGAACTCTGTACGGAAAACTATAGTAATCTGGAGAGAAAGATTAAAGAGGACAGCATTAACACCAAGGCACCCCCTATTCCTGCATAGGCAGGACAAATAGTGTCAAAATGGCCATCTTTCCAAAAAATGATACATAGATCTTATGTAATCCCAATCAAAATACCAACAGCATTCTTCACAGAACTAGAAAAACAATCCTAAAATTTATACAGAATTAGAAGAGACTCAGAATTATTTTTGCTATTGCTTTTACAACAAGAACAGTGCAGGAGGCATCGCAGACCCAGATTTCAAATTGTATTACGAAACTAGAGTGATAAAAACAGCATTATACTGGCACAAAAACATACATATAGATCAATGGAAGGGAATTGAGGATGCAGAAGAACCTCAGACACATTCAGCCACTCGATGTTTGATCAAAAAGCCAAAAATATATGCTGGAGGAAAAAATAGCCTCTTTAACAAATGTTGCTTTAAGAAATTGACTATACATATTTGGAAGACTGAATCTAGAATTCGTATCCCTCACTCTGTGCTAAAATCAAATCAAAAGAGATCAAAGACATAAATATAAAAACAGAAACACTAAATTTGCTGAAAGATAAAAGTTAATACTCTTAAAGACGTAAGGAAGTATTTCTGAACAGAACTCCAGTTGCACAAGAAATAACATCAACAATCAACAAAATGGGATTATATCAAATGAAAGAGCTTCTGAACAGCAAAGAAAACAAGCAAAGAGACAACCTATAGAATGGGAAAAAATTTTCCAGCTAATCCTTAGACACAGGACTAACAGAATATATAAAGAACTAAAAAAAATTAGTCCCCATGCAAAACGAAAGGACCCAATCATAAAATGGGGAATTGAATAGACACTTTTCAGAAGAAGTACAAATGGACAATACGTACATGAAGAAATTTTCAGCATCATTGGTCACTGGAGAAACGTAAATCAAAACACTGAGCACCTCTTACTCCAGAAAGAATAGCTTTTAACAAGAACTCAAGAAATAATAAATGCTGGCAAGTTTGCAGGGAAATGGGAACTCTTCTACATTGTTGGTGGGAGTATAAACTGGTACAATCACTACGGAAATCAGTAACAAGATTCCTCAAAAAACTAAAAATAGAAATTCCATTTCACCCAACTATACTTCTTCCAGGTATCTTCCTGAAAGAGTTAAAGACATCATATGACACTGGTACATACATACTCATATTTATAGCAGCACAATTTGTAATAGCTAAACTAAGGAAGCAGCTTATATGCCCATCAACAGAAGAATGGATAAGGGAAACACGGTATATATAAACAATGGAATAGTACTCAACTGCACAGAAGTATAAATTTGAGTCATTTGTAGGAAAATGGATGCACTTTGACTCCATAATGCTAAGTGAAATATATCAGACACGGAAGGTTAAATAGCACATTGTTTCTCTCATATAAGATACCAATATTAAAAATAATTTAAAGAGCAAAATAAAAGACAGATGATAGGAAACAGGGTGATAAACTTTCTGGAGACTGGAAGGGGATCTAGGGATAGAAAGACACAGAACAAGGAGAGAAAGAGCAAGTAAAATGGAGCAAGCTGTGACATGCACATGTACCAACGCTCTATGATGAAAAAATCCATTACGTATTAAAAATACACATTAATAAAAAAGAAAAAAGTTCCCAATAGATAATTTTTAAATGCTAATGAATTTCTCCTAAGTGTTCCTACTGAACTGACTATTTGAAAATAGGAGTTATTTTTCTTCAAAATTCTCAGTATTAAATTACCACAAAAAACTCAAGTTACATGTTGGAGTCAGACAAATAGACAATTGTATTACATTACCGTCCTCTACACTGTTGTCCCCCAAAAAGTAACTCTGCCCCACCCCAGGATGCAGTATGCTTGCTGTGGCTGGTTAGATTCAACATTTTGGAGACCCTATTTTCTAGAAATGAAGCTTTCAAATGTGAGTAGACTCCTCTGTCTGGCCTATGTTCATCTTTTCACAAGAAGGACCATGGTAAATTGGTATATTGGCCAGAGGCAGATCGATCCATCACCTCTCTCTTTAGACACTTGCTTCTTTTCATCTGCCTTTCAAGCTAGAGACACAGTCCAGGCCTGGGCTTAGCTGAACACCGTGCTTTCAAAGCAAATGTGCTCCTTTATATGTGGCTTGTTCCCTGGCACTGGCAGGTGGGTGTTACACAGGTATTACCTTGCCCCTAATGTTCACACCTAAGGTTTGGCTTAGGTGGTAGGGAATCTAACGCAACAGACCTCATGGCCTGTTTTGGGTTGGTTATTTACACATGAGTAACTTACCAAATAAAAAGAGTTTTGCATTTGGTCATTCTAATCTTAAGTATCCACATTGGTGTGTAAAGCCAAAGTATTAAACAGGTGTATGCAAAGCAGGAAGAAAACACAGAGGAGTATCTGGTCCTGGCTGGAAGATTGGGAAGAAGCAATGAGGAAAGACTTCCAGGAGAGGAGCAACCAGGCAGGCCAAGGGTGTTCCACACAGAATGAGCACCATGTCCCAAGCCTCAGAGGCACAATGGGGTAGACAATTCAAATTTTACCTGATGTGAAGAACTGGAAAACAATATCCAAAAAAAATGTTTGAAGGAAGTGAGTATGGGTTGCCTTTTTTTTTTTTTTTTTTTTTTGGTGCTGGGGATCGAACTCAGGGCCCTGCGCTTGCAAGGCAAGCATCTAACCACTGAACTAAATCCAGCCCCTAAGCAAAGGTATTAATAGAAAAATTCTTATATTTAAAGTGTATCCTATGGATGCTATATTGAGCTTACTTCCATTTTTCTAGAGGACAGAATTAATAGCAACATGAACGTGGACTGGGCTCAACATAAATAAGCCTCTCATACAGTATCTAACAATGAGAGACTGACTACCCCTGGATTGTGAGGAACCAGAAAGATATGCATGCACATGTTGAAAAGGACATTTCTTTGTCGGGGGGAGCTGATCCTACATAACTTCTCAAGTCCTTTGAACTCATACTTTTATCACCAGCCAATTCTTGAACAAGTGTCAATGCCGAAATTGAAATGAAATAAATTTTCTCTCTCTCTCTCTCTCTCTCTCTCTCCATAAATAGGGGAGAGAAAGTAATATTACATTAAATAGTGCAAACTTTCACTTATCCCAGTTAAAGGGAAATTAATATGCAATAATACAAACAACAAAATATGCTTAAAGGAAAACTCTTACAAAATAATTCCATATTTCTTCAAAATTCAGATGCACTTCCAAACCTTTCAGGATCTCACAGCTTTTTCTTACATGCAGTATAGCATTTACAGCATTGTGTTATAATTTACCTGTTCACTTTCCTTTCCCAAATAAATTCTTAACTTCTTTAAAGCAAGGACTTCTATGTATCTCAATATCTCCCATGTCCATTGCATTGCCTGGCACACTGGAGATTCATTGTGAATTAATGAATCAGTCTCTTAATAATCACAATTTTCATGAGTTGTGGCATTCTCAGCACATTTGCTACAGAACAAGATAACAGAGTTCAATGCAATAGTATTGATACAAGTGTTTATTTTCTGTATCTCTACAACCTACTTTTCATTTTTCTTTCTACTATGATCCAAAGGAAGAGGCTCTCACACATTGAAATCTAATTTCTGAATCAAATCTTGCCTCACTCTTGTTTTTTTTTGTTGTTGTTAACTATTATTAGTAGGTTTTGTTTTTTTTTAGTGTTAACTCTTTTCTTAGCTGTTCCTTGCAACCTGTCAAGTGGGATGAAATTACTAGCCCAGTTAAGTGGGTATCTGTAGATGATTGTGTGCTAGGTATGCACAAAACCTTCAACAACCTTTCCCTGGAACTATGATAAGTTCTCTGAGGAATGATCCACTCTGTTCATTTGGTGATGCTATCTGATATTTGACTGACTAGGCCATTTACACTTTCTTATCTGGTTTGTTTTTTGCATATCCTGCACGCTTAGCCAGGATCAAACTCTATGTCAAGTCCCTTTAATAAGATAGAATGCTCAATTTACTTCCAGTTTTCTATTTGTAAGGGAGTTTTGTCAGTTTTTTCCCCAATGACCTCATGTAGTTTATACATAAGCTAAATGATCGTAGCCTTCCTTCACATCTTTGCAGTCACCTAACTTATTAGGATTTTTGTTATCCATATTTTACTAAAATCCTCATTGCCCATAAATGAAAAAAGATATGGCACCGGGTTTTCTAAGTATATTTGCCTCTGATTCCTTATGGGTGGGTGCCAGGATTTTCCATATTACTTGCATTTGACGTCTGAATTTTTTCTTGGAAATTTCATTGGCCCCTTATACTTTTCAATAATATTAATAATATTAGGCTTTCTACATACACTAAGCACAGTGCCAAGTGATGGAATGGTAAGTAGAAACGACTATAAATTTTTATGGCCTTAAAGCACTAAAGGATACCGTGATACTCACATGGTATTAAAAAAATTATTACAGGCAAACCAAGCCAAATTATTACGTTAAACAACCTTCTCTGTGTATCTTACGTATCTCCCAAGTTTACAAAGCCTTCAGACTGAGGCAGGCACTATCAGATGAAGGAAAGGATGGAACTTTATAAGCATGTTTGTTGGCAGAATCAATTGTGTAGGTAAAACACACTATGAAGTGAAAAAACAGTAAAATCCCTAAACCATCATCACTAGAGAGAAGGCTAGAAAAGAAAGGTGAGCCACTTACAAAACAGCTCATTAGCAAACCACAGGAAAAGGTGCTTCATGACCGAAGATTTTACAATGGAATGAGAAAAGATAGCTGCAAAAGGACAGCATCCATCCCAAGAACCACCTCGACTTTTTGTACCATATGTTGGAGTCTTACTATGTGCCAAGCACGAAACTAACCCATCACCACACATTATTTTATTTAGTCTACACAAAATACCTTTTGAGAAAGATATCATTGCCTCCATTTTACAGAGAAGGAAATCAGGAAGCTAAGAGGTGAAGTAATTCACCCAAGGTGCCCATATTAGTGACAGACCCAAGCTATAAATCCTGATTTTTTTCTTTTTTGCAAAATCTACACTTTTCATACTGTGCCAAGCTTTTGACATACCTCCCAACACACAAAGGAAATGGCTGGAATTCTGTAGAGAATATTTGAGAAAACTACCTCTCTTTAGCCCAATTTAGTATTTTGGGTTAACTCTGAATATTTTAAAATGCAATCAATAAGAATCCGGTAATTAGAAACGGAGAAAGACATGGCCCCAAACAACATGGTCCTAAATTCTCTTGATCACAATCAAGGGCCTCGTGCTCAGGATTGCAGAGTCCAGGTGATCGACACATTTTCTTGATGGCATCTTAGCAAAGCATATTTCTGCCTGGGATGCTAAACCTTACAGCAACACATATTCTCCCAACATACAGTATTCACATTGCATTTTCAAATGGACCGATTCTGGAATAGTAGGGCTGAGAAGCCTCTGCTGTGCCTCACTGCACCACACACAAGAGACCCTGCTTTAGTACACAGGCTTTGTTTCTCTTTAGCCTTATGATGTTTGCCAGGGTTTTATAACTTGAGATTTCTTATTCTCTCTCTTGAGCACCTTTGCTGTAGGAGAATTTTCTGCTCTAGAAGAATTCTGGCTTCCATTAAGCATTCTTATTCTAAGAGATGATGATAACTCTGTGTAGATATGTAATTAAATAATATAAACATATCCAAAACACAGTTGCTTGTCAGGCACATAGATTCAATCCATTTTTATAAAAATCAGCATTTCATTTAAATATCTGTGAAATATTTTTAAATACAGATATAGTGCTTATGAAGTCAAAATCTGACACAAAAACATGGGTAAAATTGTGTTCCTTTTTCACAAAGCATTAACTACAATTGATTGCAGCTGAGTCTCATTTTATTCTAGTTCCCAGACTTTATTCTGGTCTCTCTTGTCTGCCCAGTTACAGTAGGGCCATCGCTCTTCACAAGGAATATATGGAGGTCCAGAGCTCCTGGCCAACACTGCAGCAAAGATCTGTGCAAGCACTTTGTCTAAACTAAGATCAACTGATGACCACCACTGCAAATTTCTCAATATCTTCTTCTTCATGGCAGAAGCCCAAAATTGAACCAATACCACTTTTCTAGAAACACAGTGGAAGCACTGATTCCTGTGCTATTGTTGACATTTTAGTCCTCTGACTCAACTGTCAAATCAGACTTTTGGTACATCCATTCTCTCAGCTGCTAGCGTCTCCTGTTACTGTCCTTGGTGCTGAAAACACAAAGACCCCAAAACCGAGTCTGCCCAGGAGGAGCTTATATTCTAATAAAGGGATTTAAAAGCAAACTCATATTATATTATGTCAGATGATAATTGGTATTGTGAAGAAAAACTAAAACAGGAGGAGAAAGCTATATGGCTAGAGTGGAGCGCTGTTTTAAAAAGGTGGTCAGGAGAGGCCTCAATGATGTTCAAGCAGCAACCTCAAAGGAACAGAGAGAAACAGAGGCTTTGAGGCCAGAGCACGCGCAGCAAGTTGGAGGGTGGGTAGGGAGACTAGTGGGGTCAAAGTGAGATGGACCGGGAATGATATGACAGCAGGAGAGGTCCAAGAAGATGTGGCGCTCTGGCCAGTCTTCTATGACCTTGTAAATATTTAAAGGAGGACAAGAGGAATTTTTCTGACTTCTACATTACATTTGAATTGTGAGTATGATGATTAAATTTTGATTACCAAGCTATGAGCCAGAAAAGACCTCAAACTGGTTGGATAACTTCTGGGAATAAAGTGGTAAAGAGCTAGCTGATACATTTAAAGGAAAGTAGTTAGGTTATAAATAACTAGGTTAACAGTCATTAATTATCTGCTTTGTTTTGTGCTCTATGCCAACTGCCAAAAAAATCCAAATATAACATACTATCTTCTCATAGGGTTTTGGAATTCCTACCTAAAAGAATAATATTCCTCATAATTGATAAGGAATAGTGCTCTGAAGAAAGTAACATTTATCATGGGATGTGTGGCATTTTGAGAAGAAATGGGTTGCATGTAAAGTACATAGTTATTGACAGTCAGATAGATGAATAATAGGTTCTCAACACTACAGAAATTTTAGTATTGTTTAAAAGAGTGAAACATGCTTCCCTTTCCAAATGATTTTTTAGAGACCAGTTATATCAAAGTTAAAATAGCCACACAAGGGCTTTTATTAAGCACCTCAGAAATTGTCACAATTTACAAATTATCACAGAAGAAAATAATGTACATTTCAGGTATCAAGAGCTGCAAAAGAAACTACCCTATAAATTAGTGGCTTAAAATAACAACTTATTATTACCAACAAGTTTTCACATGTTTGCCAGGCTCAACCAGGGCAGTTCTCAATTGGGATCTCTCCTGCAGTTGCTATTAGATTGCGGTTGAGACTAGAGTCATCTGAAGGCCTGACTTGGCTGGATGTCCAAGATGCTCACTCACGTGCCTGGCTGCTGCAGCTGGCTATTGATTGGAGCTCAGCTAGAGTTCTTGCTAAAGCTCCCACGTGTGGTTTCTGCTTGTAGCTTGGAGTGGGTGTCTCAGAGTAAATGTTCCAAGAAGTCCAGGCAGGAGCTGAAAGCCTTCTTGGACATGAGCTTCAGAAGTTCCAATCACTTTGTTTAGTTTTGCTACATTTGCTGGCCCAGAAAAAAAAATCACTAGGGCAATCCACATTTGAAGGAAAGGGAACTGGACTCTCACGATGTATAAAGTAGAATGAACATACAGAGAGAAAAAGAAGTAACGGTAACCAGTTTGAAGACTGTTCCACAGCCCAAGCATAACGCTAAGCACTCTGTGTCTGTTAACGCATATAACCCTCACAACCACTCCATGATGTCGGGAGTAACTTTATCCCCGTTTTCCAGCTAGAGTGGTTAAATTCACCACTCTATCATCAAATGATCAAATGATGGCCACACCCATCATTTTAATCTCGGCAGTCTGTGTTAGAGCCTGTGCTCCTAATTATACATTGTCAAAATATCATTGCAAAGACTACTTTCTTTAACTTTGGAACATTCTGAGTCCTAGACCAGCTGGTCTATGGCTTTTTAATTATTATTATTTAATATTATTTATTATTTATTATCATTGGTTTAATACTGTGCTATGTAGTTAAGATATTGCAGAAATATATCTACTTATCCAAAAAGATGGCCAGCATATTTTGCTAAATGCCATAAATGTGTTATAAAATATAAATATTGTATAATATAAATATATATGCATAAATAAATAAATATACAATATATTGATATATACATGAATATATAAATATATATCCAACACTTCAAAACATATCTACCAATTCCTAAATTATGACCAAAGTGACACAAGGCACATGACCTCTTGGTGGCAAATCATTAGAATTAAAATATAGAATTTCCTTTCTAAGTAGTTGATGTCTTATACTTTGAAAAGAAAGACAATGCTTAAAATGCTAGTACTGTTTTATATTAGTTTTTAATATTTTTACTAGTACTGTTCTATATTAGTTTTTAACATAGATTACAAATATGTTTGTGCCCAAAGAAAATCAAAACAGGTCTGTTTCGCAAGATATTCTGGGGAAGGATTCTCTTCCACAGCTTAGTGGTAAAGGACGTGCAATATAAAGAGTGAAGTGAGCTGACAGTCAAAAGCCCTCTGTCAGTGCTCCATCGCTAATGTCTGTAACCTTGGACAGGTGACTCTCAAGCTTTAAAATAAAAAGTGTAGGATAAGATGATCTTACACTCCCATCCAGTTTTAAATTCTGTAAAGTTGTGATGATAGTCAGAATTTGAAGATAAGAATATAAATGAGAAAGTACACTATTTCCATTGTAATTTATATGCTATTTTGTGCTGCAGAGTTGTGAATACATTTGACATAAGGTGAAATGAATGGATATTGAAGTTACCACATAAAAAGTCCTCATATTTTCTAGAAATTGGGAAGGTAGGAAGAGGAAAAATCAAAACATCTTCTAACCTGTCACTTTAAAAGGCTCTGGGTATCTTTTTTTTTTTTAAAGGGGGGGAAAAGACTTAGCAATATGTACAGTAAATACAAGCTGGCTATACTAACTCTTGGTGATAGCATATATTTTTGTTTTATTCAAGGCAAACTTTTTGATAAAAAGATCTATTCCTAAGTCCAAAAACGTAATTTCAATAACTTATTTAAAATATATCTTCTTGGATGAAGTTTTGCAATTTGTCCATGCAAAGATAAAAAGAGTCATTTCCTAAGTGAGCTCATTTTCATTATTATTATTCATGACAGGTGCACAAAATGATGTGCAGTGAAATGGGCAGGACCAACAGATGCCTCCTATGGTGTCGATGCCAGTTTTCCCTTGAGTTCCCCTTGTATCCTGCTGACATATCTCAATCCTCCTTTCATTCTCCCTGAGGGTTACAAAATCAATTTGTTGCTGAGATCCTTGACAATCTTGTTCTGTGTCTTAACTTTTGGAGTTACAATAGCATCATTTTCCCGACCAGGAATCCTCATGTTCTATAACATCATTTGATTTTTATCTCTCACAGCTCCTGACTTAACTTCCTTGGGTGTTGCCTAGAAATTATACAACCATAAGTGGTATCTGGTATCTTCCTATTATAATTACTTAATGAAACTTAAATAACATAATGAGTATTAGTAAATAAACTCATAATGATTCTCCATTTTACATAGTCATCCCATACCTAAGACATTCATAAAACATACCAAGTTTGAAGAATAGATGAGTTAACGCACCAGTTAAAATTTTAAAAGTCAGTTACAAATACTTTATGTACAGCTTAACAATTATCCTCCCAAAAATCTAAAGTAAAAATTAGTGGATAAGTTTTATGACTAGATGCAAGGGAGAGGGGTGTTGCTCGCACTTAACAAGAAAAAATTCAATCGTGACTACAAGATGCCAAATTTTCTGGTAACTATGTATGATTTAAGTCATTTCATTTCTGGTTTATCATTTATCTAGCCTATGTCTTGTCTCCCCAAAGAAAGTGTAAGTTCTTTGAAGGTAAAAATTATGTCTTATACATTTTTAGCACCATGTCAAAGATATTTAGAACAACTTCTTTTTCTTAATAGGAATTTAGCAAATGTCTATAATCAGAAAATAAAAACTGTGCTTCAAATAACCTACATATGAAGTAATAACTTCCTTCCTGTCTGGTTTTAACAGCCATCAATGTATAGCACTATTACTTCCCTATGCCCTACTATATAGTGTTTCACCTGGTGCATTTGTACAATGAGATATCACTTTGCCAAGGCACTGTACATTAACAATTCCGAGAAGGAAATCTTGCATAGCGAAAATATAAATATATATATTTTAAGATCTTTGTTTAAGAATTTCCCATTAAAAAAGGAGTCGTATGTGTTGTTAAACTACTGCAAAATATTTAACTGTCCTCCCTACTCAGGACTTTAGAACTCTTATTTCTCCAGAATTATAGTGCTGTGTAAAACCCAGTAACTGGGAGAATATAAGAAGGTAAAGTAAGCAGTGGCACTGGGCTTTGAGACAGTACAAAACTGGATTAAAACAAGCAATGAAAACAAATCCAGAAAGTAAGAATCAAGAAGTAATCCTAGAAGGAGAGTGTGTGATAAAAGAGGAATCCAATTTCACATGTTGGAAAGTTAGAGGGAGTAAAACCAAGAATGGGCCATGGTGGTGGCAGCAAATTAAAAAGACCATGTTAAAACAAAGGAATGTTGAAAGTCACGATGGGTAAAAATTGATGAGCACTCCCAGCCCCTCACAGAACTCTGGTGGATGGCTCACTACAGCCTTAGTTGACTTTTATTCCATTGGAAGAGAATTTCTAGCCACAGCATCCTTTATGGATATCAAAAAAATTTTTTACAATATCAGAACATAGCAATGGAGAGTCATTGCATGTTTCTGTTTCCTCTCTTACCTCTTTTATAAGCATACAATATTTCTTTTGGGGAAATCAAACCTTCTGCAGGAAAAGCAGTAAGTAGTATATCATGTGGCTCTTAAGTATTGAGTAAATGTTAAGCAAATAAACATGATGATACTTTACCATTGGCAACTCTCTCACAAGCTATCAGCTCCTTCTCATTGTATTTATTCACCAAGCAATCTGCAGTGTTTTGTAGAAGCAGCTTCAGGTTTAGAGCTTTAAAAATAAAGCTTATTTTCAAGTGCCTTTGTCCTTTCAAGGATGGCTTTATCTCAAAAATCAATCCCAAAAGTCTAGCTTGTACATGAGAGCCCTTTCATTTTTCCATGAACACATTTATTTAAATGCTCTACCTACCTTCCATGATAATACAAGAACTGTTACCAAATTTTGACACCCAATTTATCAGAAATTTTGTCATCATTAGGAAAATGGCTCTCTAAGCTATCATTACCCACCAAGATTTAGGCAAACTTAAGATTCATGATTCAAAGCTAAAGAAGTTGTGAAATATGAATCAATGACCTCTACTAACCCAGAAATCCACTGAAAGGTCTAATAGCTAAACTTGGAAATGCTCATTTTCATTCATTGATTTGTTTAAAAAACATCATTAATGTAATCTCTCTTAATTAAAGAACTGAGTCATTCATGTAACTTGCAGGATAATTAGCCAACATGTTTAAATGTCTTATTAAGAAAGGAAAAGAAAAGTTTTTAAAAATCATTTTGGCAGCATCCTGTGTTTTAAAACAAGTTCAATTCAATTAATATTTTCCATGTATCTCATAGCCTTTTACACTAAACTTACGATAAAAACAACTTGGTCTGTTTGGGGGGATGTCTTCATGTGTAACATGAAATACCAGATACATATAAAAGTATCTTTTATATATTAATGTATATAAAAGTATCTTTTATATATTAATGATGGATAATTTTGTTTGCAAGAATTTTACTTTTGTAGAAACACTAGTTCACACATTTGTTTTACTGTTTTTTTAGCTAAAACTTAATTTTTAATTTTATTTTTTAACCAAGAACATATATTGGTACATTGTCCACATATTGATCACATTTAACATGTTTGTTTTGTACCTGTGCATGGTGTCTCTTGGTTCTCCCCCCTCTACCCTCCCCTCCCTTCTGTTCCCTCCATCCCTATTTACAGCAGGTTTATTTACAATTCTCCATTATTTCCCTTTCCCCTTTCTTTCCATTTTTTCCCTTCCTGCTTTTCCCCCTTTCCTCTTTCTGGTACTCCTCTCCTTTGTATATTATCTTCCTTTTATATAATATCCGTTACACTACTTTGTCCTTATTTACAGTTATGGTTTCTCATATCAGAGAAACAATTCGATGTGGGCTCATGAGTGTCTGATTTATTTCACTTAGTAGTATATTCTCAAGGAACATCCATTTACATACAAATGACTCTAGTTTATCCTTTTTTATGGCAGTGTAGTACCCCATTGTGTAGAAAAGCCACATCTTCTTTAGCCATTCATTGGTCATTGGGCATTTGGGTTGTTTCCAAGACCTAGCTATTACAAATTGCGCTGCTACAAACATGGTTGTGCATATATCTCTGTGGTATGATGATTTTAACTCTTCTGGAAAGAGCCCCAGTAGGGGAATAGCTGGATCAAATGGAACCTCTAGTTCTAGTTGTTTGAAGAATCTCCATATTGATTTCCACAGTGGCTGGACCAGTCTGCATTCCCACCAACAGTGGAGGAGGGTTCCTTTCTCCCCACAGCCCCTCCAGCATTTGTTGTTGGTTGATTTTTTCATAGATGCAATTCTTTCTGGAGTGAGATGGTATCTTAATGTTGTTTTGATTTACGTCTCACGAATAACTAGTGATGTTGAACACTTTTTCATATATTTATTTGCCATTTTTATTTCTTCATTTGAGAAATGTTTATTCATTTCAGTTGCCCATTTTTGGATTGGGTCTTTAAATTTGGGAGGTTTAATTTTTTCAAGTTCTTTATATATTCTAGGTGTTAGACCTTTGTCTGATGGATAGCTAGTAAAAATTTTTTCCCATTTCGTGGTTTTTCGTCCTGCTCTATTGGTGATTGCTGTTTTTAACTAGAGTTCTGCATAGTCAATCTGAGACAAAAAAGGAAGGGGAAACATAATAGCCTTTTCATACCCTGAAAGTACTTCAGCATGTATTGATCAACCAAACTTCCTGGACATTTACTTGACAATAACTTAAACAATATAAAAAGCATTTGCAGATCCTTGAACAGCCTGAATGATGGTGTAGAAGAAATGGGATAGATGGTCTCTGAATCAATCGGATTTGAGTGAGATGGAAGAGAGACCTGATGATTTTTAAATGGCAGCACACCCTCAGCACACCCCTGACAATAGGGGATTCATTTTCATATTAGATCTTAAACACAAAGTTACTCTTACCACCCAAAACGGCAGAATAAAACTTCTCAGGGACAAGGGTCCAGCAGCAGTACACATATGAAACTAAGAAGAGAGAACTCTGACCCCAGGGTATAAGAAAGCAAAGTATATCACCAAGAAAATATCCACCAAGCCAATCCCTGGGTAATACAATTCCAATGAAAATAGTATTGTATCCACCATAGGAGGGAAATGAAATTCCCTCAGCAGTACCATGAAAAGATTCAGTACTGAGAAGAAGCAAGAACCTAGTTGCAGAACCTGAATCAGGAGTGAATCATCTGAAGTGATCACTATAATTAATTAGAACATGGATTCTCCTGCCCCTGAGCTGTGATATAGTCATCTGTGCATCCTTCACGATACTTACAGATATCTATGGGATATATCCAATAGCAATATAATTTTTCAGGTGTATCACTATTACTATCAATTATGTTTTCCCCAGTAAATGCAATTCCTTTACTTAATAAATTTCTTTTATTTTTAATTTTATTTTAATGGTACATTTTAGATGTACATAGCGATAACATTCATCACGGGGGATTTGTACCTGTACATGACATATCTTGTTGCTTCTTTTTTTCCTATTGCCCTCCCCTCACCCCTGCCTCCCTCCCTATTTACAGAAGATTTGTTTCCATTTTTTCCTTCTGTTTCTTATTTCTCTTGTCCTCTGTTCCGTTCCCCCTCCCTTGTTCCCTGACCCATTTGGACATTTTCTTCCCTCAACACAGAGCATTCTAGAATTTTCTTGCCAACTTGGTCTGCATAAAAATAAAAACAGATTTCAGGTCCAACCTGTCAGGTTTTTACGTATCTATGCCTTAACCGACATGCTTAACACTTCAGTACAGGGGATCTGCGGACATTTCCACTTCCAACTTTTATCATTGTTTCATTAACTACTGACTAGTAATCTTCTTGTGAATGCTAATATGCTTTACATTCATTGATTAAGGAAAACTGGTAAATTTTTATTGGGTCCATTTGTTTCCCTCCAGTAATCATTAAGAATATGTTTACTGTAATTTGAAGCTAGCTAGTGATGCTTAATAAAGAAAAGGAAGTGGTCTTCGCTGTATTAAACAGAAATAGTCTTTGGTGAAATAGACCTTTTTCAATTCACAGACCATAAAAATATATAAGAAGTTGTGATTTTGTGTGTGTGTGTGTGACTATACACATGAACACTCATTTACTTACAATGGAACATACCATTCTACTTATCGAAGCGCAAATTACACAAAAGAAAGATTTTACTGAGAATTAAGAGGCAGACATATTAGTTGTAATATTTAACATGATGTGGAATCAATCACTGAAATGGAAGCATGCTAGACCCTGAGATGAAATATGATAGTTCATACATAATGCATGAATAGAAAATTTTGGATATTTGAAAACAAATAATCTTAGAACCCTGAAAATTCAGTCTTCAAACCAGGAGAATTTAGTCCACCACTTGCAACTGAAAAGGAGTCAGAGGTCTCTACTCATCATTTTTGCTTTGAGATTCCCGAAGAGACTATTAATTGAGGTAAACCTAAGTTGCCTCAATCAGGCTCTTTTCTAAGGAGAGTTTCTCTTTTCTTGGATGAATGCCAATAGGCCTGTTGAAGGAATGATTAGTTATGTGGATTTTTTAATTACTATAGTCTAATGCTGTTGTTACCTGCATTGGCTTTGAACTTTTCACAAAAGTACTGACACAAAAAGTTATTAGAAGCTTTTCTTAGACATTAAAAATTTGTCATATAAATGGAGAAATGGGCCAGTGCTTAAATTCAATATTAATCAAAGATGCTGACCCCTCAGAAGCTGATTTTTATGTGACTTTCATGAGTCCATTCATCAAGAAGGTTAAAGAAAGTGCACCAAGAGATGATCTGGCTTCAAATTTCAAAGATCCACAATATTTATTTTTATAGCAATGAGACCATCTGCAAACTTTGAAACTTAGAAACTAAACAGAGGGGGTTCTGGAATTTCTACAAAGAAGGGCCTCAGGCAGCAATTTGTTGGAATGGAGTACTAGAAATTCTTTTGATGATATGTGTCAACCAAGCACATTCTTTTCTTGGGTTGCATATTTGTAAAGGTCGGAGGAGACGGGGACTGATAGACAGTATGAGAAACTCAAAACTCCACTCCCTTTGGTACCTCCATGAAACAGCCTGGCTCATTTTCTACAAGTCAAGGTGCAAATGCTAGTGGTGCATTTCACTTTGTAACTGAGTCTTACAGACTTCTTAGCCCCCACAGCACCTCATAGGCCACATCCACCACAATGTTGGTAGCACTGGACAATCTGGTTTGAATAATGACCCCAGCACGTACTGGCTGTGTGTCATTAGGCAAGTTAATCAACAATTTTGTCACTATTTTCTCATGTACAAAATGGGGAAATTTACAGCATTTTCCTCATTGGGTTGTTGTAAGGCTTAAATGAGTATTTGATAACAAAATAAGCCCCATATGAATGTATTTTCATACATGCAAAGAAAAGGCAAGGCTGAGATCTCATATTTCAACAAAGCAAAATCCACGGGACTCAGGACAGTCCAATATGAGAAGAATTTGGCCTGACCTAATGGCTCTTCAGATTAATAATTCCAAAGGGAAGAAATAAACAATCACCCACCAAGAAACTCCTTATAAAACAAAGGCTAAAATCCCATGGCCACTATTTGTATGGTTTGAAGACAAGTAGAATACATTTTGTCTAAGATTATACAATGGAATTATTTACATAAGGTTAGATGTACAAGAGCAACACATTTAACGTACTCCAATATATTTTTGTTCTCTGTATACTCACACATATGCAATATGACTCATACCTCTGAAATGGCCAGAGAGTTAAAAGCCACGAATAAGCATTAGGTTGTTCCACTGAAAGACACATGCTGCACAAGACATGAAGGACCTAAGAAAATATTACATCTGTGACCACAGCAACAGGGAGAAGGAGACGAGGGACAAGCGGACATAAGATCGGGAACCAGAGGTATAAACTTCATGCCGCCAAGCATCTGAATGAGGTTCAACGAGGTGAAGCTGACAGAAAGCAAAGTGCTCTTTTGTACAGTTTATACAATTATACCTTTGGAGGAGGCGGAGTCACAGCTGGATGACTAAGTTTCCAGGACATATTTAGACATTGGTGGTTTCCAGAGGAGTGTTGAGCCATGGGTGAGAAACAGCACTGATGAGATAAACTCCAGAGTACTGTGTAGAATTTATGCAGTGGAATCTGCATGTTCACACACTGGTGTGTGCCTATCCAAACATCTTGCTAATGAGCAAAACAACTCTTGTGGGTTAATGTCTAGAAATAGATTTTCATCTCACTTATAGCACCTGGAAACAATTTTCCAAATTTGTATACTCTCCAACATCATGCTTTTGTTACTCCCAAATTATACCTTTGGTTTTTATTTTTCTCTCAGTAAACATGTGAGCTTAAATTTTCCCTTGTTTTGATTTTAGTATGGATTATTTTATGTGCTCCTCAAAACTGGGAAAGGAAAAAGGGTGACTTGTTGCTTTTATCATTCTAGCAATTTCCCACAGCTAAACCTCCAGAAGTATGATTGAATTACAATACAAAGAATAAACTGCAGCTTAATCCTCATGATTCCTAAATTTTCTATATGGGATAAGGCCTATTTTTATCAACTGAGCAGAACTGTGCCCATTATTTATTAAGCACTGACTACATCAAGCTGCAAAACCAAATCAAGATGTTAGAGTTCTGCCCTGTGGCTTTAAAATCTGCTCAGAAAAAAAAAAAAAAAAAAAAGGGAACCATTCAACTAAGTAAAAACCACAATGTAACTACTCGGGGTCAGCCTGATCTCCTCTTGGCTCAGACAGATTAGCAAAATTAATATCTTTCTGCTTTACGGAATATGTTCTGTTACTCACAGCACTCTAATTCAAATATCTCAGCTCTTAGCTCTGTCAGCACCAAGGTAAACCAGAAGCAGAAGTTTTATTCAACAAGCCACTTTCTTTAGAATAAAAAATGGAAATGTGTGGACCGATAATTATGGGGTACATGACTATCAAGTCATACCAGTGAAAATCCATGGAAAGCACAAACAAACTTCAAAATCCGCACTATTCACACTAACAATGACGCGCACTAACCTTGACACGTACCAATAATCTATGCAAATATTAGCTATGGCAGACGCAGGCAGGTATTCCTTAGAAGCACTTTGGGGCAGGGATCCTTTGGGCAAGTTTCTAGAGTATCCGGATCCTGCCACGATCAGAAACAAACATCAGGTACAACACAGAACACACAAAATCAGGGACTACCTTGGCATTCCTGCAGGAAACAGTCATATTTTCAAGAAACAGAAAGCAGAAGAGAAATAGAACCAAGAGAAACGGCAATAGAAATCAATAGAAATGTGAATGTTCTTCCATAATTAGTGTTTTCACGTATGTGAATCTCATTTAATCTTCACAATGCATTGTAAGTGATAAGTGAGCAAGTTTTAAAGGAATCTCCCTCATGGTATTTTTTCACGGAAAAAAAAATTCTTTTTCAACCCTTGCTTTCAATCAGGATTTATCCCAAATTATTACCCAACATTGTTTCAAGAAGATCTCTTTTTAAAAAGACATTTTTATGTTCATGAGTAAATTACACAGAAAGAATAGCATCCCCATAACCTCTTACTCTCCTAAACAGTCCCCCCAACGCCCACCCACCATAGCTAGATTCTACTCTCTTTTCATTTCTTTATGAAGTCTTCTGTCATTCTTTTTCTTACCTGGTACTTGCCAGGGTTTCATTAGCGGATGTTCAAGAGACACCAGGAAAACCACAGTCTAGCACAATCGTTGAAAGGGTGGGCTCTGGAACTAGGCTCTCAGGGTTTAGATTCAGCTCTGCCTCTCACTACCATGAGGTCCAGGTACCTATGGTTTCCATATTGTTAAAACGAGGACAATGTTAAGTAGCTACATCATAGAATTACTGAGTACCTAGCACATAATGAACTCAAAGGTATTGCTTTTATTAATTTTTGTCATTAGCTCTATTACCATTACTCATTTCTCAACCCTACTGCCTGTCAGTTTGGCCTCCAGCCCAAATATCAAGCTCCAATGACAGATCATCAAGAAAACTCACAAATAGCAATGACCAAGAATTCAGGTCGGGATGGACCTGAGACTTAGAGCTAAGTGTGGGCCCAAAAGGGACTAGGAAGTTGCTGGAAGTTCAGGAAGAGTCATGAACAATTGGCCATGGAAAGCAGCCCTCCCAGGTATATACAGGGTAGACAAAGAAGCCATTAGCCCAGTTCCCATACACACACCCCCAAACCTGGTTCCATTGCTTTTTCTTGCTCATAATTTTGGGGGGCTGGGGGATTTCTGAAAGCCAAAGCATTAGGGGTACATGTGCTTTTCTAGGGACCTGGTATGACTGAGGTCCTCTCAGCAGCCCTCCACAAAGCCTGAAATCTAACACTTGAAGGAGAATAACACTACTAAGCCATCAACAGAAGAACGTTGGCAAAATAGGAGTCCTGGCTTCACATTCCATCTGATGAAATTGAAACTGCCATGCCAGAGTAGCAAGATGTCTGCCATTTGCTTCCTTGACATCTGGCATGTGTGTGTGCAGTGATGATTAGGCAACTGTAGGACAAGGCCTATGTGAAATAGCCTATATTGGCTATTTGCTGATAATTTTTGCCATTAGATAATGGGTATATTTGGGCTAGTTTTACTATTTTTCCTCAATTTTTCACCCATGAAAATGTCTATTTTTCAAAAAGCGTAAAATAAAGTCTAATCTTCTTTTCTAATGGGTCCCTGAGAATTGAGAGCAAGATTCTTGTAATTTGTCCACAATTGAATCCCTGTTTGCAAGCACAGTTCCCCACAAAGAGTGGAAATCAGTAAAGAGATGCTGACTGAATAAATATCAAGTGTTACAGTCAGAAACAGAGTTAGTAACAGAGAGACAGAGGGAGAGAAACACATGCATGTGTACAAAGCACATACACACATGCACACACATGTACACACTCTGAAGCCAGAGATAAACAATGAAAATCACAGGCCTTGCCCTCGAGTAGCTTCTGCTACTGCTACATGTCTTTTTCCTTTGATCTCTTCAATCATTTGTTCTTTTAAATAAGATGCTGGGAGCATAGCAGGATTTGTGAGGAAGAGACATAACTAAGAATAGGCTTCAGGAGCAAAGTCTCCTACTTAGGCTTTTGCTTGCAAAGCTAAGAGAAGACTGGAATTCAGGTCTGGCTCAGCTCTCAGTACTGAATTTCATTCATTAGACTTTCCTTCCTCTATGGAACATTGATCAAGCTCTCCTATTGATTACCTCCTGCATCGCTTCAGACCTCATTTGGAGATGAGATGTATAATTCAGGGACAGGACAACAGGCTGGCCAGTGAGTCTCCAGTATCAATTCTGATTCAAAATATGTGAGAGAAAATGTATCTACCTAAGGGCTTATTGAAATAGCTGCTATGAAAGCTACTCGTGTAATGTTTGTGAATGTTTTTAAACACAAAGGGAATTTAAGTATGGAGGCTTTTTTTTTCGTAACCCAAATTTATTATAGGTTTTGATTTGCTGATTTGTTCTTGTGTGCTTTGGGAACAGGATTGTTCTTAATGTCTAATTTATATCTCTGCTTTTTTGTACTAGAGAAGACAATAGCAATATATCTTTCTCCATAAAAGTGTAAAATCGAGGGAATAGCTCCACAGCAAGGATATTAGTTTGTAGGTGAAAATATAAATGAGAGGTCTTAGATATTAGCACTGAAAAAAGGGGCTGGGGAAGAGGATGAGTATTACCCTGACAAAATAATTATTAAGTATCCCTATTTTATAAAAGATAAAGTAAATTTTACTTTATTATTTTATATTGAAAACAAAATTTCTAAACACTACAAAAAAAGAGACAAAGAATAGGGGCAACAGCCAATATTTTGTTTCAATCTCTGATCACCACGCCACAGTTTTGTTAAGTTTCTTATCACCAGTCTCTGCTAAGTGATTGCACGTATTTCATTTAATCCTCAGAAGAACTCTAGAGTTCTTATAGAGTTGATATGTTATCACAACTATTTTGGCATTGAAAAAGTTACTTTGGCAATGCTAAGCATCTTTCCTAAGATAATACCTAGTAGGCAACGGAGCTGGGATTTAAGCTGAAGACTCTAGGCATGACTCTTTCTATTCCCACCTCTGGTGGCCTGGCAAGCTTTGGCTGGTGGCAGCATAACTCCACTCTCTACCTCCATCTTCACATGGCTTTCTTTTCTGGGTGTGTTTCTGCCTACTCTCCTTTTCTTATAAGGACATCAGTTAGTGGATTAATGAGACATCCTAAATTTAGAGTGATTTCATCTGGGAACCTAACTGCATATGTAATGGCCCTATTTCTAAATAGGGTCATTTCCGGAATTGCCAGTGAACAGTGAATTTGGAGAAAGGTGACCAACCCAATACACCAACAAACAATGTCACTCTTTTTTATTCAAATTTGGGCTTATTCCCTTTGGGAACCAATCTACTTTTTTTTTCTAAGTGGAATCATTTCCCAAAGAAAGTCAAAATCAAGTAAGTCTAAACCACTGTGGAAATTTCTACAGTGTAGGCGTTATCTTATCATCTATTTTTAATAAAAACTTGGTAAGAAAAATGAAGGTACTTAGTGGAGGACGCTGATTGTATAGTTAAATTCTTCGGCTCCTTGGCAAGCCCAAGCTTCTTTGCCAAGTTGTCTTAGTCACCCCTCTCATTGCTGGGACAAAATACTTGGCACCCACAACTTAAGGGAGGGGAGGTCTATTTTGTCACACATTTTAGTTTACAGTCATCTGGCTCCAAGGCAGGAAGGCATGGAGGAAAGCTGCTCATGGCAGGGAGTGCAGGAAGCAGAGAGCGAAGGGAGGAGCCAGGAAGGGAGACAAACCTTTCAAGACCACGCCTCTAGGGACCCACTTCTTTCAATCAGACCCCAACTCCTAATGGCAAGTCAGTTTAAGCCCTCATAATCCAATCACATTGTACTATGTCATAAAAGTATGACTTTAATAAAACTCTTTACCCCGGAGGCATAAAATATAAGACCAAAAACATGAATTTTATTTCATACAAATTAAAGACTTTTCTTCAACAAAAGATGTGATGGAGAAAGCTAAGAGACAGATAGATTTAGAAGAGATATTTGCAATGTATAAAACTAACAAGGTACTACAGAAAATGATAGGAACCCCAATTAGAAAACAGCCAAAAACAGTTGATTCACAAAAGATTAAATATGAAAAGCCAACATATAAAGAAAACATTAGTAAAAATATATCAATTTAAAACATGTAAATCAAAACAATAACAGCATATCATTTTATACTCATTGGATGGGCAAAATATAGTGAGCTGGATAATGTCAGGCTGACAGAAATACAGGGATGTAGGCACGCTCACCCCTGTCGTGGAGGAGGTAGCCTGAGAAGCCACTTTGGAGAGGAATTGGCTACAGTTAGTTATATATACAGCTTTGTACTTGTGCACTGTTAATCCCATTCCTGAGTATATATGCCCCCAAAATTATTATTTATGCATGTTAACAGATAAGATCTAGGCTATTTGCTACAACATCACTAGTGAAGCAAGATATCAACATCATTCTTGGCATCAAACACCGAGGAATGAACAGATAAAATGCAGTAGTCTGTCTCCTTATTCACAGGAGAACACAGTGGATGCCTGAACCAAACCCTACATATACAGTGTTTTGTCCTACGTCCGCAAATGGAATGCTCTTTCCACCTGAAATAAGCACTTGTCACACACTGCAGTTCTAACTGTTACAGTCTGAGGTATGACAGCAAAACTTGCACAAATTTCTTTCTCTTCTTTATAATTTCATGATTAAGAGATTCTTACCACAGATCTTAGCAACCTCAAGATACCATTTTATTTTCTTTCATCATTAAGGCAAGAACTTTCACCTTTCACTTCAAGGCAACAATCTATAGCTTTTCTTTGGCATATCCAAATTACTAGCATCACTACTCTTGTGCTTTGAGCCATGCTAAAGTAAAATAAGTTTTTTGAACACAAGCAATACCACCATAGTTGGTCTTATAATTGAGATGATGTACTAGTTACTTTTCTAGCCTCAATGGTTTGCAAGAGAGCAGATTTAATATAGGACAAGTCCAAGTTACAACATTCACAAACACAAACCAAATGCAAGAAGAGTACACAGCATCTGCCTATGCACTGGAGACATGAAAGATCCAGTCAAGGGCTGAGAGCCCATGTACATCTGTATCTGCACTAAAAGGCTGAAGAAATCTGTACTGGAACCAGGATACAATGCTCACAACAGAGATGAAGACCAGAGCTACCCTTAAGTGAACAGCAGCCATCCTCGACAACAGCAAGGTCCCAAGCTCCTTCTGCCAGAGAATAGCTGAGTCCCCTTCAGGAGAAACAGCCGTAACAGAGCTTCTCCTGGAAACAGCCAGCCTCTATCTTCTGCTCCCGTTCTCCTTTATGTTGTGTCAGCAGTAACCTTCAGGTGGATCTTCTACGCTCAGAACCACACCAACTCATTCCAGTTGGGCGTTCCCGCTCAAATTGACCACAATAATAAGTCTACCACAGATGTCTACTAAGTGTCTAAAGGGTGAATAATGAACACAGCATGGGTACATAAGACAAGAGGACAATTCAAGGCCTAGATGGCAAAATGTAGGAAGATGTGAGATTTCATCATGTTCCTTAGAAAGCACACAGTTTGAAATGTATGAATTTATTTCTGAAATTTTCCACTTAATATTTGATATAGCAGTTGACTACAAGTAACTAAAACCAGAGAAAGCAAAACTACCAGGTAAGGGAGGACAAGAATGGATACATCTATTAGTGACTCTGCAGCGATTAAAGACTATTCATTGGATATGAATTCAGCTATACAGTAGACCACAGTGCTCAAGAAAAAAATTAAAATAATAAGGAGATCTACAGCACAATGTGATATAAATTAAAGATAACTGCACACAAAATAATAATACACAGTTTCTAAAAGGATCACACCAAACCTAAACCTGTTTGCATGTAGAATAGATATAGGCATAGCAATGAGGATCAAAGGGAATAAGTAACATTTAAAAGTCTCTCTGTTCTCATAAAAGGATCCAATATAGAAAACTTGGTAAGCTAGGAATTTTCATAAGAAACTGTTTTGAAAAATATGGTCAGATAAGGCAATGAAATGGAAGGAAATAAGAACAGCAGTCACTTTCAGATTACTGACTATAACAAAGGACTGGTAAGTTTGACATTCTTGATCTTTTTGACAATCAAGGAGAGTCATTTCTTCCTGTTTTCTCATCTCTTCCACATTACTGAGCATCTATTATGTGTGAAGTACTCTTCCAGATACTATGCAAGAACACTCTTTTGGACTCCTACTTGGTGGAGCGTGTACATTGATGGAGAAATACAAATGGTGCCTTGACCTCTTTTACTATGAGGCTAACATTTCTGGGCCATGCAGCTGTGTCCAAAATAGAAACCTGGGGAGTCAAATACATGAATAGCTTTCTTTCTCTTGGCTTCCTCCAGAGCAGTTCAGCATTTTCTGTCTCCTACAAGTCTATCAAAAATAGTCTGAGAATCTCCTGATTTCTTAAACGTACCAGAATGTTCTCTCCTATAGTGCTAGGAAGACACATAATTATTAGGCTACTAGAGAATGGAGGGGTCACTCAACCAGCCCTTCTTTTTTGCCTTTTCCAAAACTTGCCCTAGACTGGGAAAAACATAGTTTGGAAAACAGGCAGACATCAGGATTAACCATAAGGGAAGAGATTTTCTCTTCTTTCTGGATCCCAGAGAGCTCAGGAGCATGGGGCACTATGAAAGAGGAAAGGCAGGAAGACAGTAGGGGCTGATCCCACCTCAAAGTTTGTCAAATCTGTGGATAAACTTTTGCCTACTTAAGAGTTTATTAAACTTCTAACTCAAGAAAGAAATTTGATTTGTGCTTAAATTTTGGTAAGCTCTACTCCACCAGCCCTATTTAATTGAGTTCATTACCTGTTGTTCAGTTCTATGTAGGATTCCTCTTCCTATCAAGAAACAGAAATTGAATGTAATAATTAGAATTGAGAGCTGAGTTAAGAAATGTAGATGCATGCTTAAAGTAAAATATTTTATTATGTTGGTCAGTGGTAGATGAATTATTCAAGAAGTAAAAATGAACATCATGTAAGCTAGCAAAAATGTAAGATTAATTTTAGGCATGAGTATTTTAGGCCAAATTCAAAACTCTTCCTAATTTCCTCAATAGAAAATTAGTTCTCTATCCTTTATAAATTATGTTTTGTGTGTTTCCCAAGATTTCCAATTATATATATTTTATAGTCTTGCATAGGAAATTAAAGGATTAGGAGTAGATGAATTTCTCTTCTTTCAGTTTTAAATCATAACTTTGGAAGAAAAAGCTATCAAGTGAAAATGAAGAGCTAATTTTGAATAAGGTCAAAGTTGAGAATTTGGTCTTCTCAATCGGACCTATGAGGCTGAAGGTCTTAAGATCAGATTCTTTGGCAGCAACTTCTATAGTAGGACAGCAGAGAGAGAGAAAAGAGTCACAGAAAGAGCGCCCGAGAGATGCGCAAAAAGACTTAGACGAGGGGACTTACATCATCCCCAGTGTCAAGGTATTTCAAGGGGTAGGAAGTCAAAGAATGCAGAGAGATGTTGGGTATAAGAAAATTACACTGAATTAAACAGCTTAGAGATCACTTTAGAGAGGGTAGGGTCTGTAGAGTAAGAGGCAAGGCCTGAGGGACACAGAATAAAGTGCTAAAGAGGAAGCTGATTATCCATGATTATTACTACTATAATTTCATCTCTCAGAATGATGACAGCAATAGTAACCACCATTTACTGGGCACTCCCTATATGTCAGTAATTGTACTGTGTTATGCTTATTATACACACATTAATTCAATCTACATTTATTAATTTAGGGACCTCTGCCTCCAAGTTATTCTAAATCCATACACTTTTCCTCAGCCCCACTGTGGCCCCACAAGTCAGCACTCCCTCTATTCATGTCCCAATTACAAGAGTCTCCTTTGCTGCTACACCCACAGTGCATTATCTATGACTGTAGCCAACATGTTTGCATCCAAATTAGGCCAAATCAGAATCTCTCCCATGACTTCAGTTTCACTTCCGTAGAATCCAAACTTCTCCAAAGCCCCGTGTACTCTGGCCTCCACTCTTTTCTCTAAACTTAGCTCTTGCTGGTTCCCCAAAATTCTAACAACACTTGCTTTCTTGTCATTCTTTGAAAACACCAAATTTATTCCTTCAGGTAAAGAAATTGGACATTAAGGTAACTAAGCATAGGTGGGCTGCATGGATGGTACTAAGAAGACTGCAATCCAGCTTCCGGGGTTTTTTGACATTCAGTTACCCAAGATGGTGTGGAAGCACAGTACTTGAGAAGTCAGCTCCTGATATTGAGTGTTCTGGACTCATATCCTGACTCTACCTCATCTCTAATGTTGGTAGCATACTTAACCTCTCCAAGCCTCAGTTTCCCCCAAAAAATGAAATAAAAACTGCAGAGACATAGAGTCTGTGTAAGTAGATATCAAAATATTTAACAATTCATCTGGTGCAGGTACCCACTGTTTGACACTAACACTCAGCAGCAAGTACAGCATCCTGTGAGCAGGATAAAGCGGCTGTTGTTTTACACCACTAAGTTGAGTAGTTTGTTACACAGCAATAGGTGACTAAAACACAGCTCATGACAGACACCATGGATAGAGAACAACAACAAAATGGACATGTTCTGATCATTTTCAAAGAAAACTAGCCAGATTTTAAGTTGAAAAGAGGGTAGGATGAGCTGAGAATATGAATTCTCTTAAAACAATATATGTTGAGAAACAGGAAATTAAAGCCCTCGTGTTATGCATAATGTGGATCGATTATGAGGCTAATTGCACACCAATATAGGAATAGGCAGCAAGAAATGGAAGAATGTACCTTGGGACAAGAGTTACTGGATGAAAAAAGACAAATATAGCATGGGCAAAAGGGGCTAAAAACCTCAAAGGATTTGGTAGTGTTTAAGAAGCTTTCTGGCAGCTTCCAACCTGAAGGTTAACACTTTAGTTAATATCTTTGTGCAATTTAAGGGATGAAATTCAGCTGAATTGGCCTGTTTTTGATAATACGCTCGTGACAATTCTTTAGCAATTCTTCACTTCCTGGTGTAAATCAAAATCCAGTTTTATTTTATCAAAGAAAGAATCCTACAATTATAGCTGCAGATATTTTGAGGCTTGTCAAAATTATGCTGGCATAAGCACAAACTTATGATGAGTAATAATAGAAAAAGCTATTTTGAAGGAAAAGTTTATAAAGTTCTGCTCATGATGGAAAGTTTTTTTCCCCCCAGTTTTTCATAGTGGCCTTCTTTAAGGGCTAGAGGAACACAGTCTAGTGCTCCAAGCTCCTCCAAGTGACTATATTATTGATGTCTATTTGCTGGCTAAAAGAGAGTTTTAGGGTGAGATTCTTCATCGGTGCTTTGAATCAACTAAAAAGTTTCACATCTTGTAAGTTCAACAGAACTGAGAAAAAGCCAAAAGAGGTGTTTATATTTCCAGGACACTTTATTTTCCCATAAAATGACAGAATACATTCCAAGCTCCACTATAATATAGCTTTCTATCTCGGTCTCACCAAGGCTTGAAAAAGTCAATTATCACAATGTCTGATATGGGTCTGGGTCAGCTCCATCATTACTGCTGGACTCAAAGTTTTAGTGGTTTCTGCAAATAAATCCTGGCAATTCTAAAAGTAGCATTAAAGTGATATCTCTTACTTTACCACTTTAAAAATTATACCCCATAGCTGGCTGCTGAAGGATGAAAAAGATGGCAAGTGTTTAAATGACTACATGACCCCTGTTCTTCGGTCCACTGCTTCTCTATGGCACTCACATGGCCTTAAAAATCTACTCTATTCATTAACATTTGCAGAACATTGGTTGACTTAATTGGTATTACCAAATAAAATACAAACATTGGTTGAGTCAGATTTAAAGATTATTTCTTGTTTTTCTGAAATTCATTTTAACTGTGAACTCTATATATTTTATTTTCTAAATCCAGCAACCCTATATGTAATATCACTAGAAGGACTGTTCTTCTTTCCTATGAACCTCTCCTAGACCTCCTGGGAATATGTCATGGTTACCACAGAGCTATATTAGAAGTTCAAATGAGTACAGTCTGTATTACACACACATATATACAATACATTCAATGTCTGGGTTTCATAAAGACAGTGGGGTTTCCCGAGCTGCCTTGCTGTTTAACTTCTTACACACACACACACACACACACACACACACACACACACACACACTCTCACCCTGTAAACATCTGGTTCTCTCGCTTTTCCCTATATTAAGATGGAGCAGATCTTGGCAGCAAGAAGAAGAGTCTCTAGTGCCCCACACAGGGCCATCCAGCTCAGCAAAGCTGCCCTGCATTTATCAGCATTACTGGTTGCTTCCACTCCATGGACCACGGCATCACCCCATCAGACATCCCCATAGACAGGACCTTGTTTTTTTCTGAAATTAAAAAAAGACCCGGGGCTGGGGATTTAGCTCAGTGATTAGAGTGCTTGCCTTGCAAGCACAAGGCCCCTGAGTTCGATCCTTGGCACTACAAAAAAAAAAAAAAAAAAAAAAAAAAAGACCCATTTGTGTCACTGGAAGACATCAAAACTCTCCTTGCTAGAAATGTTCCCACATCTAGAGAACACCTCCAGTGTACACTGGATCATATAGATCTAGCCCTTTGATTAGTATTTCTGTGTATTCTGGTGTATAATTACTCTTGTTGCAATTATAAGCAGAAGGGATCACAGACCTTTAGTCCAAACACCATATTTTGTGAATGGAACTTGAGGCCAAAGAGGTAATATGACACATCTATAGGTCACATTGACAATTAGTAGCTGAGACTAGGTGAGGACTCAGGTCTTCCGACTATCCAGTGTTCTTTCTAGCACCATCCTTCACCTCCTCAGCAACTCAGCTGGCAGAGTTGATCAAGTCAAACCCCAGCAGAATAATTTTGCTATGTAGTCTGATAAGAAATTGCTTTACAAAACAGATTATTAATTTTGCCTTTTTGAAGAGATCACCTTCCTTGTTGGCTAAACAATATTTTTTATCTAAATCAAGATTTGGTTAACTTTTTCAGAAAAGAGCCAGAAAGTAAATATTACTTTTTGCAGGCTATATGGTATCTGTATTTCCATTTCAAATACAGTGGGTTGAAAATCCCAATTTCAAACAAAATATTTAGTCAATATCTATTTAGGATTTCCTTTGTGGCACACATGGAGACATCACAGATCAGTCTCCTCTGTAAATAGCCTACTATGAGGAACAAAGTTCATTAAAAGCCTCTAGCTGCTACACTTTTGCATCTCCCTCTCCTTTCATGGGTCAGAGCTATCTGCTCCTTCTCCCTCTGCCACTCCTCCTCCCTCCTACTGTATTCTTCTTAGGCATTTCACCTAGTAAAATCTTTGGTACAAGCTGAGCATGGTGACATGCCTGGAATCCCAGCACTCTAGGTGGCTAAAGCAGGAGGATCACAAGTTCCAGTCTATCCTGGGTAATTTAACAACATGTTTATAGCAGCACAGTTTGTAATAGCTAAAGTCTGGAAGCAAACTGTATATCCATCAATAGATAATTGGATAAAGAAAATGTGGTATCTATACATAATGGAATATTAGTCAGCTGTGAAGAATGACAGACTAGAATCATTTATAGGAAAATGGATGGACCTGGAAAATATAATGTTGAGTGGAATACACCAGACTCACAAGCTTCAATACCATATGGTATCTCTCATTTGAGTGAGGCAAAAGACAAACAAAAGAAAAGGGTAAACAATGGATACAAAAGGGCAAAGTGCTAGATATAAACTATTAGGCAAAAGGTTCGAGGGAACAAGAAGAGGGCAAAGGGGGAGGAATGGGAATCCAGAGGAATAATGATATCTTAAAAACAAGAACCTAATAACCTAAACTTAAAACAGTGACACGTACACAAATTTTATGTAGTTGTGACTTAATGCTGCTTTTATGTGGTTGTTTACATTGCCCATTGTCATAAGCAAAAGGCACAATTTATTGTGGTCTGTAAGCTTGTGTAATGGCCTGTAAGTCTGTGTAATTTTGCATACATTTTAATAAAATCTATAAAAAAATAGAAAATAGAAAAGGGCTGGGTATATAGCACAGTGCCAACTTCCTGGGTTCAATTCCCAGTACCCTCCCGCAATAGCTCTTGAACATCTCACCCTGAGTTAGCATCTGATATTCCTTGTACCTACTTCCAATGTGATCAGAATCCAACAGAGTCTATGTAAATCATGACTAAAACACATTGAAAGTTGCTGCATTGGTCCCATTCAAGAGAAAAGGATTGAGACCATACTCCTAAGTGAAATAAATCATATACACATGTTTAAATGCCGCACTGTTCCTCTGGTGTGAGAAACTGAAAGTGTAAATAAAGACTAAAATGTATTATATTGGGAAAAGGAAGGAAATGTCCAAACGGGAAAGGGAATAAGGGAGGGGGAGGGGGAAAGGAAGAGAGGGACAAGAGAAATAAGAAATGGAAGGAAAAAATGGAAACAAAGCTTTTGTAAATAAGGAGGGAGGAGGGGATGAAGGGAGGGGAGGGGAGGGGAAGGGGGAAGAGGGGGGAAAGCCAAGATGTATCATGTACAGGTACAAAATAACCATGTTGATTATGATCATTATGTATGCAATGTACCAATACATGTTCTTGGTAAAAAATAATAAAAAAATTAAAAAAAAAAAAAAAAGATATATCACATACAGGTACAATTCCCCTATGATGAATGTTATCACTACTATGTACATCTAAAACGTACCATTAAAATAAAATTTAAAAAAATGTTTCACAGTTCACAAAAAAATATATATGATATACATACATCAAATGTACCGTAAAGTAGAAAAGAGGCAGAACATATAATGTAATGGAAATTATAACATAAATGAAAATGGACTAGCTTTAGAAAATCTAAGACATGCCTTGCAAGCACAAGGGCCTGAGTTCGATCCCCGGCACCACAAAAAAAAAAAAAAAAAAAAAAAAAAAAGAAAATCTAAGACAAGCTCTTTGTCATTTTTCTAGCCCTGTGCCCCTCACTCTTTAAACTCATCTTGGAAATGGGTCCATCCTACGTTGCCTCCTTCATAGGATTGTTGAGAGAGCATAAGAGAAAGCAAATCACTATCACCAAGACACCACCCATATGGTAGCATACTGAAGCACGGCACCTCCTTTTTGTCCCTGGTCTGCACCTTTCACTGAGAAACTGAACTGCAGGAAACACAAGATGGTTGCATGTAAAAGGGTAACAAAGCTTACGCATATTTCCAATAAACGATCCTGGCTGGCCATAGGCTTCAGATAGAGTCTGGTGGTAAGGTAGCCAGCATTGCAAAGTTGATCTGCTTACTGACTAATTTATTTTGAACTGAGGACAAACACAGCACCCCTTACCAATGCCAACAGCCCTGCTTCCGAAGGGAACTGACAAACCATCACCATTACCAGAATCAATACTCAAAATTCATATTTTGTTTACGCTGAACCAAGGGTAGGTATCCCATTCTAATCTGAAGTACCCACCAGGTTCAGACTGCAAATTTCTCAATAGCCCTCCAGACCAAAAAGGGCCAATATGCATTACTGAGACATGAAAGGAGGCAGGAAAAGTAACTGAAAATCTCCTCAAGTTTGTATTTTATTAGAGCAGGGAGGCACAGAAGGCAAAAACCAGAGCAGTTCTGTACCTGTGTGGTTTTCAAAATCCACATTGGTGTTTTGGGGCAGGCTACATAAAATAAATAACTCTTTTTGTCAAGAGAATGAACTGAAAATAACAGACTCGAGGATCCAAAGTGCAAAAGAATCACTTGAGAGGAAAAGAAAAAAGGCTGGGAAATGGCTTTTAAGAATGCTTGTTGAATTGTGAGAAACAAGCATAAACCTAGGAAAGAGTCATAAAGTTTATTTATTCATTGATTTGAGTGCCTATTATATGCCAGCAACTGCACTGAGTACAGAGACTTAGGGGGACCAAGGTAGACAAGAGTCTCTTTATATTTTTCCATGAGAAGATGGCCCAAAGCACATACTTTTTTTCTTTTGGAAGTACTGTAGATATGGAACCCAGAGCCTCACACCTGCTAGGCAAGTAATCTACACAGAGCTACATGCCTAGCACCACACATACTTAATTACACTTATCCAAAGGTGATAAAAGTCTTGAAGAAAACAAACCAAAGTAAAATGGGGCAAAAGTAGGGGAGGGCAAATTGGATAATGTGGTTATGAAAGTCTCTTGAAAGAGCTCGCACTTGAACTTACAAATAATGAGAAGAACCAGCCACAGGATACAGGGGATAAGGCGTTTGCATACAGTAGAGGAAATGGTAAATGTAAACACCCTGAGGCAAAGATAAACTGAGACCAGCCAGGAGCAGAAAGAAGGCCAGTAAGTATATTTGGATCTTAGAGAACCAGGAAACAAGCAGTGTGAAATAAATGCACAGAAGTAGGCAGGGGCCGGATCAGAGGCTTTCAAATCCAAGATAAGAAGCTCAGATTATTCCAAGTGAAATGGGGAGTCAATGGAGGCTTTTAATCATCAGATTAATAGTCAGTGACAAAGTAAATCAACTAAGGCACTGACTCCCTAAAGAGACAGTCCTTGGCCTGCTCAACTCTGTATCCCTTTGATACCTGGTCAGTGCTCAGCATGAGCATGTCATGCACTCACTAATGTTCCCTCCACTGAATTGAGAAAACCGATCTGTGCCCGTCTTACACTGATCCTCATATACTTGACCCCCAAAAATATTTGTTTCTTTTTCTTTTTTATAATCGCTGAGACTCGAAAAAATTATTCTGTATGACACTTTTCAGAAATATTTGAAAATAAATGGACAAAGCAGGTACTGAAAGTGAAGAGAAAGGCACAGTTGCTTTCTAGACAAATTCCATCCTGGGAAGAATTGTTGCCCGCAGGACGCACTCTGGCTGGGGAACAGACTAGGGAATGAAAGAGAGCTGCTGTTGATATTTGGGACAACAGGTAGAAAGTGGATCGATCTTGGGCATTCCAGAGTGTGTAGTCACCCCAATACAGTTTTTATTAAGTCTTTCCAAACCATCAACATTTCCTACATTTGCCATATTATTCTACATTCGCCAAGAAAATTTCTGATAGGCTAATATTTAAATTGTGCTTTGTCTTTAAAGCAAGCTATCAAAGAAAACATTAACAATACACAGTGTGATAACTATCGCTCTCTTATTATTAGATTATGAAATTTTCTTTTCTCTTTTCATAAAATAAAAAAAGATTAGTACACATGTTGTTGCGTTATATTCATGTCACGAATCAAAAGCCTTAGTTTGTTAAATAGAAACACTTAAAATGTACTGCAGTTTTCATACAATAAAACATTAATGTCTATTCATTAAGGTCTATATCATGCCTCTAGCCAGCAGTTAAACACATATATTGACAACCAATATGCTGCTGGGGTTTTTTTCCTAAAACTATTATTTATTGATATATTGACCCAAACACAAAGTCAAGATTCAAAAGTCATGGCACAGTCTTCTTTATCAAGTTTTATTTCACATTTATCATCATCCTTTGGAATCAAACCTGCCACTCTGATACTTTAGATTTTCTCCTTCGGAAGTAAACACCTGACCTATTATTTTCAAGCAACACATTGCTGCTTGTGGTTTGTTTATTTTCTCTTTGATGAAGCCAGTGGTACAATATAACACTCTTCTATACTTTGCTTTCAAATATGAATGATTTTCCTACAGTTTTGTCAGTTGTGGGAATGAGAAAATAGGTTTTGTCTACACAAGTTCTCTAATAGAGTAATCTGGTAGGCTGGATCCCTATAATCATATTCGTTTGCTTAAATTTACTTTTCAGTTGAATTACCAAAAAGCCTTGGCTTGTCAGAACAGAGCCTGGACAGAAAAGAAAACTATCAAAGAGAAAAATCAAATGATAGAGTTGAATTTCCTATTTGAGTCTGCCGTTTCCTCTACACTATTCCAAAAATTATCCTGGATCAAAATACAGCTTCAGGAACAGTGGAAGCAAGAGAGTGTGCCCACCTGCTCTGGCCCCATGGAAGCTTGTGAAACTGCATTTTGATGTGACAAGTCCACCTTCAGGGTAATATGACTGCCCAGGGGCCTGGGGTTGCCAAAGGAGCTTGGAAAAGGCCATAGCTGTCCTCTGGGTACCCATAGCAGGAGATACTTGTGAATACTCGGTCCCATAGAAATGGAAACCAACCACCTTCTAAAAGTCATCCCATCCTTTCTGTTCTAAACATGCTTAGATTAGTCCTGTTTGGGGACATGCACAACAGCTGATCCCTCCCAGCTAAAACTCAACATCAGTCCCCTTGTTACCTGTTCGCCTATGTCAGCAACATTTCTGTATGTTTATACATCTGTTCCTTCACCGTATGCTTTCTCCACCTTCCTCAGCCCATTCAAAAGCTCCCAGCTAAGTTCTATGAAGGCAAGAAACTTGCTGACTTGCTCACTCTTACAACCTTACCATCTAGAACCCTGACAGCAGAGAGCAGGGCACAGTAAAATATAAATAAATGATGAATGGATAGACATACGTCCTTCCGCATCAGCATTCTGAGACTTTCTATAATAGGGATCCCAGATCTCAATCTCCTAGAGCACTTGCCAGATGCTGCTGTGGATCCAGCAGTGAATAATTGACTTCCACAAATTATGACCTAGTTCGTTGCATTTGTCCTTGGCCTGTCTCTTAGCAACTAATTTGTGGGCAACTCAAGGTCACAGGTCTTCTCATATCACATTAGCCTTGAGTGCTAAATAACTACTTTCCTCTCTATTTTGTGTCTCAAGTAGGCCAAACTACTTCTGATCCATCTATGTAAGCCCTATATTCAACAACAGGGTCCAACACACTGGATGTGCTAATGACCACATACTTGCTAACAGACAGTAGTAGTCCCTTATAGTCCACACTGATCTTTCAAAAGAAGTTATCATACTCCAAAATAATCCATTCTATTGTAATTGGGAAACTCAAAAGAAAATATAATACAGACAGAAATAAAATAAAAAACATATTTTCCTTGATAAACTCTAGAGTTAAACATGAATTAAATAAAAGTGCTCTTTAATGGCATCTACTTCATTCAAGAATTGATTAAAGTCCTTTATTCCCTGAGAGATAACAAAAACAAGCAGAGTTTTCCCAGCTGGCATGCTGTCAGTTCTATGTCTCTTACATGCCCCCCTTCAGCTGAGCTTTATGCTCTGCAATATTTTTGCTCCCAGATCTGTTTGCCAGTTGTTATTTCAATTTTGCAATTTAATTAAACATTAGGCAAATTTACAAAATATAAATGAGAAAACAGAGGATTTAATACAAAACTTCAGTAGGAAGTTAAGAGAGACCTAATAAATATCTTTAAAAAAAAAAGTTCTGTTCAATTAAATCAAGTGAGGTAATCAATCATTATAAATGATCAGGGAAATTTTGTAAAAATCTAGCATTCTGCCTTCAATTTTTTTTACAAAGGTCTTTAAGTCCTCTGATTTGGAATAGGAAATCATTGGAAATGTATTTGGGGTATGGATATTCCAAATAAATGACCTCCATCAAGAAATTTGGCAAAACAGTGATGCACAACTATATTCCCAGTTGCTCAGAAGGCTGAGGCAGGAGGATCACAAATTTGAGGCCAGCCTAGGCAATATAACAAGATCCTTTCTCAAAAGCAAACTAACAAAAAAACTGGGGGCAAGGGCGTGGCTGGGAATGTAGTTCAGTGGTAGAGTCTTGTCTAGTATGTGTGAGGCACTAGGGGAGGAAAGCAGGGATTAGCAAATGAATACTTACATGTATGCTTTGTAACTGTCTTATTGGGTGTTCCTCTGAGAAAGAGAAATGCAGGCACGGGACCAAAAATATAAGCTGGGGAACAGACAGCCTCTTCAACAAATGGTGCTGGGAAAACTGGCTGTCCACATACGGAAGATTGAATCTAACCCTACATCTCCTGCTCTGCACTAAAGTAAAATCAAAATAGATCAAAGACCTAGATATTGAAAAAGAAACAATCTGCTGGAAGATAAAATAAGTACAACTCTGAAAGACACAGGCGTAGGCAAAGACTTCCTGAACAGAACCCCAACTGCACAAGAAATAATACAAAGAATTAACAAAGAATTAACAAATGGGCTCATATCAAGTTAAAATCTTTTGCACAGCAAAGGAAACAACAGAGTGAGGAGACAACTTACAGAATGGGGAAAAGTTTGGCAGCTACTCCTCAGGCAGAGGATTAATATCTCGAATACACAAAGAACTCAAAATAATTAGATCTCCAAAAGTAAAAGACCAAATTAAAAAAAAAGGGCAACTGAAACAAACAGATGCTTCTCAGAAAAAAAAAATGGCCAACAAGTATATGAAAAAAATGTTTAACATCTTGACCATTAGAATAAAGCAAATTAAAACAACACTGAGATTTTTTATACCAGAAAGAATGGCCATCATCAAGAACTCAAAACACAACAAATGTTGGTGATGCTGTGGGATGTGTTGGTATGAGTGAAAATTAGTACAACCATGATGGAAATCAGTATGGAGATTCCTTGAAAAACTGAATTTTGAAATTCCTGCTAGTCCCCTGCTAGGTATCTTCCCAAAAGAGTTAAAATCATGATATTATAGTGACACCTGAACACCTGTGGTATTTTTATTTGCCTAGTTTTTCTGATTCTTCAGTGGAAAGGGGGGGATTCTAGTCCTGTGGATTGAGAGGAAACAATGAATATATTCTCTGTACTGTAACTATGTTTCCTTGGAGAACTCCAAACCAAAAACTACCATAAAGATTACTTTCCTTTGGAAAATTCTCCAATATAAGGGCCTACACTTGGAATTAAATAGTTCATTAAAATTTCAAGGATAATCAACAAAATAATGAACACAAAATTCCAAACCGAAAGAGTGAAAAAACCTGAATTCTCAAAATATACATGATCCAATCATTTTTAGAAGGTGAAAGACAGAAAAAAATAAAACAAATAACTATTACAAAGGTTTAAAATTCCAAATATTTAAATGATCATTATAAATATTATTAGACTAACTTGCTAGTTAAATAACAAAAGCTATCAGATTATATTTGTGTGTGTGTGTGTGTGTGTGTGTGTGTGTGCGCGCGCACGTGCGTGTTATGGCTTATATCTAGATGTCCCCCAGAAAGCTTCATGCATTCATAGGTGACTGGATCATGGATACCATGATATTGCAGTCTACCTATTAGTTTATAGCTGAGTGTGAGCCTGGGAGGTGAATCCTGGTAGGAGGAGGTGGGTCACTGGGCATGACCTAGATATATGTATACATGCATATATCGCTTCTGCTTCTGATTTCTGCCTGCCATCCCATTGACTTTTTCTCCTTCACCCCTGCCCCTCTGCCTCACTGCCCTGCCTTGGAGCCAGCTGATTATGGACTGAAGTCTCTGCAAATTGTGAACTAAAATAAATCTTTACTCCTTTAACTTGTGAGTGTTGTGTATTTTGTCCCAGCAAAGAGAAAGTGCCTACAACAGATTGTGTATGCGTGCGCGCGGATGTGTGTGTGTGTGTGTGTGTGTGTGTGTGTGTGTTTGGTTGTAAGATACACTGTCATTGTATAAAAACATAGAATGTTTAAAGTAAAAGCATATATAAGATAAGCATATACAGCTATATTAATAGCAAAAAAACAAAACTTTAATATATATTTTACATGACAAGAATATTGAGAAATAATGATAAATTCACTTCATAAGGAAGACAGTAATATTCTAAATTATATGTACCTAATAAAATATCTTAAAAATATATAAACTAAAGTTGATATAATTTTAAGTATATATTGAAATATTTATCATCAGGGTCAGAGATTTAAATGTATATCTGTTAAATCAAAAAGAAAAAACTCAAAACCATATAAAAATATTTGAACAAAATAAGCTTGATATAAATGACATATTCCAAACTGCATTCAAGAATTAGCCAAAAAATATTTTTCTCAAGTACACTTACAAAAATTGATTAAATACTAAACCAAGTAACAAATTTCAAAATATCAATACCATATAAGGCATGTTCTCTGACCCACATTACAATTAAGTCAAAAATCAATAACAGAATATGACTGTACATGGAGACATATTAAAACACACTAAATAACTTCATGGGCTCAAGAAGAAATCAGAAGGGACATGATGAAAATAGTACATACTAATTAAAACTTGTAGGATGCAGGAAAAGTAGTGGTTACATTTACATAAGATTAGCTACCCAGTTAGCAAGTTATTAAAATAGCAATAAAACTAATATAAACAAAGATGAAGAAAAGATAACAGCGGAAATTAGCAAAATAAAAATATTAATATAGAAAATCAGTAAGGTTAATAATTGTTTCCGAAATAGACAAGCTTCAAGCAAAACTTAAGAAAAAAGTGAAAAAGCATGAATGAGCAGTATTATGAACAGATAAGTGGGACAAAAGTATAGATAGAGAAAAGATTTTAAATGAAAATAAAAGCAATGCTCTAAGAAATTTTTTACCAATAAACTTGAAAACACATAAAAGCCAAAGCCTCATGTCCTCATAGTTGGGGCTTTGGAGCGGTGACTGGACCACAGAAATGTGATACTCAGCAATGGATTAGTCCTCTGATAAACTTACAGCTGAATATGATGTTGGGAGGAGGAGCCTGGTCAGAGGAGGTGGCTCTGGGAGGCATGGCCTGGAAGGGTCTATCTCCCTCCTCCCTTTGTCCCTCTCTGCTCCCTTCCTTCAGCCATTAGCTGTTTCTTCTCTGCCATGCACTGTGCCATGCTGCCCGAAACACTACAAACTGCGAGCCAAAATAAACGTTTCCTTCTTAGTAGTGTCATGTCAGGTATTGTGTCTCAGTGATGAGAAAGCAACTAAGACAATTAGTAAACAGAGAAAACGCAAATTTCTATGATAGTATGACACCATTTATATTTATCAGATTGGTAAAAATTTAAGAAGTCTGAAAATAACCAGTGGTGGATAGGATGTGGATCAACAGTCTTGCTATGTAGTATATTGCTGTGGAACTGTACGTTGCTTAAAGCCACTTTGGGAAATAATTTGGCTTTATTTCTTAAAATTGGACATATACCCTCTGAATAAGCAATTTCACTTTTTGTTATATAGTCTTGAGAAACTCTTGCATCAAAATCTATGTACGTATAAAATGATCAAAACAACACTGTTCTCTTTAGCAAATAAGCTGGAAACAATTCAAATGTGTAACAGACATAAATGAAAAATTGAATTGTAATAAATTCTAGAACAAAAACCTACAAGAGCAGTGAAAAACACAATGCAATATAGTTAAGTTATACACAACATGGATGAATTTTAAAGACACAGTGTTGAATAAAAAAAAAACAAATCTGGCATGAAATAGGGTATGATATCACATCCATGAAGCTCAAACAAGTAATGTGTTGTTTAGTAATATATATACTGAAATAACAAAAATCTTTTAAAGTAGGTGAGATATACAATTGATATACAAAATTATTAGCTAGTCCTGAGAACAGGTAGGGAGGTAGTAGATAAAACAAAGGGAAACACATAGAATGAAGCAATTTACTCATAATGTACTTGTTCTTCAATTGAGTAGTAATCTCAAGTGTTTGACTTGTTATTAGTATGTCTACTAGCTAAATATTTACTATATATTAAATATTTTATATTTTATATATATTTAGATTTTTTAAAATTTTATTTTAATGGTACATTTTAGATGTACATAGTGGTAACATTCATCAGAGGGGATTTGTACCTGTACATGATATATCTTGTCACTTCTTCTTCTCCCATTCCCCTCTCTTCCCCCCTCCTCCCTCCCTATTTACAAAGCTTTGTTTCCATTTTTTTCTTCCATTCCTTATTTCTCTTGTCCCTCTGTTCCTTTCCCCCTCCCTTGTTCCCTTTCCCATTTGGACATTTTCGTCCCTTTCCTAGTATAATACATTTTAGTCTTTATTTACACTTTCAGTGTAAATGCACCATTAAAATAAAATAAAATTTAAAAAAATTTTAAAAAAAACTGGCCTGGTCCTTTTGCTATTTTAAATAACAAGAAAAAAAATAAAGAAATAGAAAATATTTTCTAATAAACAGGTAATAGGCACCAGATATTGTTTAAATACTCTTAAAACTGTATTATCTTTATTAACTTCTGGAGCAGCAAAGATGTGAATTTGAGCCTTGACTGCCCCTTACTAGCTTTAGAAAATCATTTAACTTCTCAAAGCCTATATTTTCTTGATTGTAAAATACACAGAAGCAGGTCAGCTACTATGTCTAAGATACAGCAGAATAGCCCAGTGAGCTTAGATAAGACAAAAAGACATTGCAAATTGGAATATATCAAGGACAGTGATTATTTTGCTATTGACATTTTAAGAATATTAATTTTCCTATTTCACTATACAAAAAAAAAAAACCTATGGCTTAAAATGTAAAACTTTTAGCTGAAAAATATCTCCCTTCTTCCCACTGCTTTAAGTCCATCACCATTTGTTGGAGTCCTGAGTGACCCACACTGTGAACTGCAGAACCGCGTGCTGTCTTGTAAGACTTGGGCCATCATTTCTCTGAGCTGACAGCTGGGAAGGAAATGGAGACCAAATAGCTCAAGGAGTGTTTTCAAATTGTTTCTCTTTAGAGAGTTCTAGGTGAAATGACATTTTCTAGCAAGTAAAAATGACAGATGATTACCAAGGTTAAAACCTTTAGATTCTTCCTTTCCCCATGTCCAATTTTACTTCTTACTTTTCCCAAATGCGGTGGAAATTGAATCGAATTAGTCTTTACACAAACTGGGAAATAGAGCCACAATAAATTATAAGTTGGTTTCCCTCTGAGGTTTTCCAATTTTTACATTTATTCCATGAACTAGAGTAGCAGTTTTTAGTTCATGAGAAATAGTATAATTATGATAGAAAAAGTCCGAGAAATCGAATTAAATTTGAACTATACAAGTTCACAACTCTCAAACTCTCTGGGTCTTCAAAGCATTTTCCCTAAAACAAGTAAAATTTAATATCTTCACATTAATTATTGTTGGGACTCAGAAAAAATGATATCTCAATGTACAATGTTGACCTGTTGAGTACTTTGAATTAAAGGAAATTGGAAGGTCCCAGAAGCTGTCTAACCTTCCCTTCTATCTCTCTAAATTTCTCTCTAAAATTCCCTCATCTCTCTAAATACCAGACCAGCCCAGTAGAAACACAATTGCTTTCATTCCATTCCCTGAGATTCCACTAACCAAGGAAGAGTAAATTCCCCTGCAGGAAGACTGAGGAGCGTCCCCACAGCCAAACAGAATCAGCTCATTTCAGGGGGCTTTCACAGAGCAGAGGGGAGATTTCCTGGACTTACCAAAAACTCAAGAAATGCAAATGATTGAAATGTTAATATAGAAATAATATATACAAACAAAATACTTCCTTCGTTAAGATATAAAAACTGGAGAGATGGGAAAATTCATCAAAGCATGAAATTTGAAAGATGAGTAAAGAAAGTCAAAATATCTAATCCTCACTTAAGTGGAAAAAAAAAACCTCACCTCACTTTGTGGCTATTTTCAGAGCACAGACATCATTCTAGAAGAGAAGCTACAGAGATATTCTGTTATCCATTCTAATAAAATTAGACCTCCTGTCAATAGATAGAAATACTAGGATTTGGAATTAATTATTTCATTTTCCACACCCACTGTAATAGTCTAAAGAAGTTGAAAAAGAAAAAAACTCTCAGATATCCTACATTTAATTACAAGGGCAAGAGGAAGGAGTGGAGTAGAGATAAGGGGAGTTAATTCAGTTAACAGCTGCAGGTCAAACCAAAAAAGAAAACTCCATATTCCTGAATGCATATTGAAACTTTGGCTTACACCTCTAGGCAGTCAACCACCAGGTACCACCATATCCAGGTTATGAATAAACTTCCCAGACTAATAACTCCAGCCAGTCCAGAACCAACAAGTGCCTGTCCTTATGGACTGTCCTCCGATCCCCAAACTTTCCCTGCTTCACATAATCCTACCCCTCTCACCTGTCAGTACAGGCAATGTAGATTTAGTGTAAATAATTTGTTCCCTTTCTGAAAATTTTCATTACAAAAAGGCAAATGGCAAGGGGTCCAGGAGAACAAGGTTGAGGGCAGAGCAGAGGGGGAAATAAGTAAAATAAAGACATGCTGTGTACAAGAACCTAATAACCTCAATGAATGTAAATGTTATATTCATGCTCATGAGCTAAGATTAGTAATATCAATAAAGGGGCTGGGGATTTAGCTCAAGTGGTAGAGTGCTTTCCTGGCAAGCGCAAGACCCTGAGTTTGATCCCCAGCACCAGCATCCCGCCAAAATAATAATAATATCAATAAGAAAACGGGGAAAGGGGATTTAGAAGAGGAAGAAGGGAGGTGGGTGGGAAGGGGAAAGGAATTTTTTTTAAAAAGAAACAAGTTATATTGGTATATACATGTACCCACTTCCCAAGGTGACTGTAAACTGCAAATACCACAAACATGTACTAATAAAAACTGCTCTTAACTCTAAATTCAGTGGCTATCCCTCCAACTGCTATCTAGACTTGCTGTTGATAGCTGCAGAAATTATCCTGGGACCTAGTAGTCCTTTTTGGGCTGGTGTCTGTAATGATTTGATAAGCCCTTTTATTTCAGAAATTCCTCCATCTCAAAAGTTTTTGTTTAATAAAGCCAGTGGTTTAAAAATCCAAAAATTGTAAAATTACAGGCCCTCTGAAAACAGATTAGGAGCTACCATTTTTCTAAGGGAAACACAACTGTAAAGGAAATTATCATTTGTAATAATGACTCTCCCTCTGAACCAGGAACAAAGGATGACTAAATCACTAGATGCTCTTGTCAGTGGAGAAGGCACTGATTTAAATTTGTACCACCAACCTTGTTCTTCTTTACTGCACTTTTCCTAGATAATTCCCGATAACAGCTTGTCTCTGTTTCAGAAGGTGATGGATGGCCTCCAAGCCCGAGTCCAAGTCACTTCTTTGAGATTTTCTGATTCAATCTGGGTATCTCCTATGCATGTTAATAAACTTCTACCTTTCTCTTATTCAGAAAGAGAACATTATCTTGCCCCCACACACATCTTGAATTGGTGACATATGCTAAAAATATTCAGTAAAAGACAATTTTTCTGACTTAATGTTTAGTTTCTGTCAGGAGAATTTGTTTATACTACAAGGAGGAAAAGGAAGAATAAAACTGACACTTTGTTGCATAAAGCAATTGGTTCATTTGTTAATGTGCCTTTTAGGTTCCTTATCAAAACTTGAATTGAGCTTTTATGGTACATTAGCTGAACTATCTCAACCAATCTCTTGAAAATGAGATTTATGTCCAAAAAATTGGCTATCTGCAACCTATTTCTAATAAATAAATGGATAGTTGAGTTTTGGCCACCTCTGATTTCCATTGACTTGAAAACCACTTACTTAAAACTGTTTGGGGATAACTCTAGAAAGTTATAGTGATTTTCTGAGACCATACAAATGATAAAACTTTGAGAACGTGATTACATTACCATAGTTTAACTCTGGGACTTGGTATAATGAAACTGAACCTTTGTCAACAGTTAAAAATATTTCAGACTTGCTGAAGCAATCTAGTGCTAATATCTTTGAGTTGACTTTATAATTGAGACAATATGAGCTCTCCTGAATGCAGTTGTTATGATAGAAAGCTAATCTAAAGAAAGGAGGAATACGATATACTGTACATGTTCTCAGCCAGTTTCAACTCAGTCTGTCAGATCTAACAGTAAATTTATCAGACTGCTGAATATTTTATTGTTGTATAACCACCAAGGATATTGTGCAGACAGGTAAGATATTTTAATTTCCCCCCCTCTGGTGAATACAGGACCCATCAATGTCAGGAGTGGCACAGTGCAACTGTAAAGTAAAATTTTCTTTTGCATTCCAACAGTGGAAAACATCTCTGGCTGCCAACAGTATCTGCATTTAAATTCTTCAGAATCACGGTTGCTTGTTCTTGCAAAGGACAAACACAGGGCCTGAATGGCCTTTGAAAGTCATCTCATTTGGATTGAGTGAGAGTTAAATTATATATCTTCTCCATACTAGGAAGAAAGAAAGCAGATTAAAGGAAAAAGATAATATTTGAAAAGCACAATGTCTTGACTAGGAATTGAAGGAATTGCATTCAGAAACTGAATTCCAGACTAGTAAACATGTTGGTAATCCTCTCTTTGTTTACTGAAAATGAAAGAAAGAAAAATGTAAAGTCAGCAAAGTATTTGAGTAAACAAATGATGATACATCAAGAGAATCAGGCTTTAGTCCCATGCTCACAGTCAGGTCACTGTTTATTCCTCAGGGTCAAAGAGCACATGTGTTCACGTTGATAAAGGTCAGTCTCCATGACAACAAGTCCAGTTCACCTCTGGAGAGAAGGCTGGAAACCATTTTGTACCCTTCATTGGTGTCAGGATGTCAGCTGAACTTGGAGAATTGCCCAGACTGTGTTTTGCCATCACCATTGTAAAAATTAACTCTTCTGTACTTGTAAAAATGTTTGTAATACTATATTCTTGGTTCCTTAGGCAAAGCATGCTTTCAGTGATGTTCTTAAAATATTGAGGTGAGAGAAAATAACAGAGCCAGTGAAAACCAGTAAACCAACATCAAAAACCTGAAAGACCTCTCCAAACATAATCCAAAAGTGAAACTGTAGAGGGCAGAGGAATGACACCTGAGGTTTGGGCAAATTTTCTAAGAGATCTGTTTGAACCAACAGGTTCATGGAAGTCATTAAAAAGCAAAAATCTCCTTTGCCATAATACTAACAATATCAGAGTTACTCTTTTAGTAGAAATGAAATGACCTAAAAACATTTTGCAGAACATCTGACATTTCAAATCTGTCAGACATTCCTATATATACCGGGCTTCTGAGTAAATAATCTAAGGCAGAGCTTCCTAGCATCAGGAAAGCTTTTTAAAAATACAAATACCTAAACCTCATCCTAGTCTCACAATATCATAGTAGCAAGAGATAGCACCTATAATGCTTTGGAACTATAATGTCCCCCAAATTCTCAAGTTTACAGAGAAGGGGAATGGTCAGAAGAGGCAGGTCACTGTGGGCATGACCTGGAAGGGTGTATTATTGTCCCCAACTACTCCCCTTTCTCTCCTTCCTGGCTCCCATGAAGTGAGAAGCTTTCTTCTGCCAAGTCTTTCAATTACACTGTTCCTGCCTTAAAGCCGGATGACCATGGACTGAACCCACTGAAACTGTGAGCCAAAATAAACCTCTTCTCCTTAAATTGTGTGAGTTGGGTATTTTGTCTCAGTGACAGGAAAGCTGACTAATACAACACCCCTAAATAGTGTTTTTTAAATTCTCTCCAAGTCATTCTGGTTATTGGGAATCATTGATCAGGGAAAGTATTTAAATTCCTTAAGGAAAAGTATGACAAAACCTGTAAACTAAATGAAACTATATGTATATCCTTAATTACGTCTTGAATAACTAATCTGAAAATGTGTATTTGATATTTTGTAAATAAATCATTTAGTTATCAAAATTTAAATTTTTGCACTTAAAACTTTTCACATATTTTGCTCTAGTTATAAGAGACAGAATGTGTAGTTTTCTAAAATTATCATGTAATATGACTAATAACACAATTTAAAGGTTTATGCATGTCAGTAGTTTCATCACAACTCAAAAACTCCTAGTAATTAGAGCTTTGAACCCCATTTAGCCTACGAGTGCTAATTTAGTCCTGTGTCTTGTTGAGCTTCATTAATTAACTTGTCACCATGTATTTAATAAGTTCACAATTTATCTAATGTGTTAAGAAAATAGATAAGCAACAGTGAACAAAGTTGCTAATTCAGTATGTGTTGCTCTATCTGCTATTTGTTTGCATTTTTAAAGTCACTTTAGGTCATGCCACCATTAACATAGAAAACCCAGGCATGTGTTGCACTCTAGCTCATGCTGATAAAGCACAATCATGAACATCTTCTTTAAGTGGAACATAAATGCTCATTACAGCAAAGACTACTAATTGTCTTGCCTGTTAGCCCGGCTTCCAGCCTGCCCCAACCTCATGGAGGACAGAAACATCTGTCTTATTTAAGCTACTGTTATTTTGTCTCTACTAGAGTCAAATTAATACCTGATGCATAGCCACTGGTACTTGTTCTGTCCATTTTTTGGATGTTCTGAATCCCTGCCCATCATATGACATTGCTAGTGTTTGGAATGTTTTATCTGTACATATAAACATATAGAAAATATCCACTCAGTAAGGAAGTAGAGTCTACAAGGATACAATGCTCATGTTAATGAATATACATATAGTAGAGAGAAACCCAACACCAAACTCATATTATACAACTGAATCTTGGATTTCAGGCTTTACATGCTGAAAGGGTGTAAATTCCCTGGATTTCTTGGAACTGAAATAACCTAATCCTAAGAAAGAGGAAAGGAGATAGTTGGAGAATTAGAAATAAAAACTTCTAACATATATTATAAATAAACTTGTGAATAGTCAGCCCAAAATCCTCGACAAAGAAGTCATAATCTCTTCAGTATAATTGTGTACATATTAAACCAATCTTTCTTTAGACTGTTTGTTAAAGTATCAATGAGTGCTCTGCTCAAATCCACAGCCAGGTGCTTCCAATAGTAAAGGGGAGAGCTAGACCATATTCTACCCTGAGGAAAGTTTATATGGAAGATATGAATTTATGCTGGAGAGAACTTGGCTCCTGGTAGAAGACTTCTTTTCTAAAAATCATTCAATAACAGAAATGAATGCTCAGTGTTTTAAATGAATTTTCACAGGTAAGATTGTCTTGGGAAAGGTAATCTTTTCTTGCACTGTTTTTTATTTTCTTCTTCTTTCACGTTGGACTCCATCCTTAAAGGTGAATCTTCCAAAACTTTAATTTCCTGTATGCCTGAAAGATTTTCTTCTTTGTCTACATTTTTGTTTATTTTTTGTCGCTAATTTCTTTCAAGTGGTTTCCATGGTAATATGTCTTTTCATAATGAATGCTTTTGAAACACCTCTTCTACTTTCTATTAGACTTGTCCACAGAACAATACCTAAGTATTTGCCTATTTCATAGTGAACATTTTTTTTTATTCTGAGCTTCTTTATACACTCACACTTGCAAAACACTCAACTCTATAAAATGAGAGATGTAAATTACTCAGCATTGGAGAGGCGTACATCCTTGCGTGGTACACTACAAATTAGCATATCTTCCCTGCTCTTCCCCACACTGACAGGCAAGATTCACTAGAGGAACTCCACTATTTAGTCAACGAGCCAGTGAATGTAATGTTCCATAAAAGCAAGTTCAGATTATTTGTAATGTAGAATTTTGTCACATAAAGCACCATTTCCTGCTTAAAAGATCATCCTCCATCCAGTATAAAAAAGTGTCTTCCTTCTCTACTAGAGACACCTACACCCAGTCTAGTGCCTGCAAGTGAGTAAATGCCCAGAAAACATTTGCTAAGTTTTGTCTGCTGCAACTTACACGAAAAAGGGTGGAGGCATCTTTTCTTAAAGAAGAATCATAAGAAATAGCCTCTGAAATAGAACATTTTAACATTTCATCATTTCAATCTTTTCACTTAGCACCAATCATTTCTGCCAAATTTTCTCTTTTCACCTATTAGTTCTGCTACTTTACCTATACACCTGCCAGTCTTTTCTTTCTTTTAATTATATTACTTTTCACACTTTTATGACTTTAGAAACATTTATGCCAGTCATGCTGAGAACAGGTATACAACCCATGACTTAATACATTATCAATCACATTTTCAATTAGACAGTATTTAAGTAGTACAGTATCACTACCTTATTTTTTAATCCCAGAAAGAGCTGTTTTCCTGAAGATATAATTATTTTCATTTTTGAATTGTAAAAGCACATTTTAAGAATGTAAAATACAAAGTCATAATACATAAGACAATTTTGCAATGCAGAAATATTGTCCACAAATTCTTTTAGTTGCCGGTTGTTTTAAAATTTAGCATTAGTAATTTCCTCTAAAAGCCTGTGTTTAACCAGATATTTCAAATATAAAGATAGCTAACTTCAAATACCTTCAATGGTGCTCTACTGTCTAGGGAAAAAATATAAATTCCTTAGACTGGCATCCAAAGCTTTCTGTCATATAGCCCCAACTTCTTTTGTATCCAAAGAGAACAAATAGACTGTTTCTTATTCTTCAAACCCTTTTTACTTTCCCACCTTCTTGACTAGGCCCATTCTCTTTTGTCTACCTAATGTAACTCCCTCTATCCCACTTCTTCCCACCATTATTGTTGCTTCCTGTTAGCCCCATTTTAATTGTCACCTACTCCAGTCTTTCCTGATCCTACCAACTGGCTCAAGGATCTCCTCTTCCACTAGATCAACAGCAACTAGTTGTTTCTTTTATGGCTCTAAAGTTGTGCCTTTATTGGTATTTCCTGCTTTCTATTCTCCTACATAACGATAAATATCAAAAGGAGAAAGATAATCATCTTTACTCGTTGTTAATAGCTTCAGCCAGACCAACAAAATGTCTTGAACATTTTCAGTCTCCAACAAGTATTCAGTGAGTACATTAGCTCCCTATAGCTGCTGTAACAAATTACCACAAGTTCAGTGATTTAAACAACATAAATTTATTCTCTTACAGTTCAGAAGGACAGAAGACTGAAATCAGTTCCACTAAGCTAGAATGAAGGTGTGAGCAAGGCCATGTTCTGGAGGCTCAAGCAGAGAATCTACTCCTATCCTTTTCAAAGCTGTATTCTTTGACACATGGCCCCTTCCTCCATCTTCAGCATCAGCAACCAGCAGTTTCAAATTGCTCTGCTTCTGTTGTATCACTTTTCCTTTCCATCAGATGTCTGTCTCCCTTTTAGAAGGACACACGATTACACCTAGGGCCCATACAGATAGCCAAGGACAATCTCTGTCACAGAACCCTTCATTTAGTCTAATGTTTGCCACATAAGGTGATATTCACTCTTGTGCCATTATTCATACATTCTGAGGCTTAGGATGTGGTTGTCTTTGAAGCCGTTATTTAGATACTGCAGAAATGTTGAGGTGTCAGTCTTCTCTATTTGTGTTGATTACTTTTATCATTAGTCAGAAGAATGCTAAAAAGATCTCTCTAACCATTACAAGCCTGTTAAGACTTGTGTCTAGATGTCCCCCTAAAGCCTGATGCAGTCATGGGTGGGGCATTTGGGAGGTGGCTGGATCCAGGGCATGTGCTGGGATCAAGAATGTGATGCTGGGATTGATTCATGGTGCCATGTTGGGATCAAGGCTGCCCCACCCTGGGCATGAGTGCTGCCCACCCTAAGGGTGTACTGCATGGATAAAATAAAAGGGACAGAAAGAGGGTTGCTGTTTGTCGCTTGTAGCTTGCTGCTCGCTCCCTTGCTGCCTTCTGCATTCCATGAACTGTTCCTCCTCTGCCATGCCAGCCTGCCTGGGGCCAGCCAACTATGAACTGAAAGCTCTACAAACTGTGAGCCAAATAAACCTTTCTTCCTTTAACTTTGGGAGTTGGGTATTTTGTCTCAGTGACAAGAAAGTAACTAAGTAACTAAGACAAAACCTATGTGGTTTGAAAAAAAAAAAAACTTGGTATTTTCATATTTAATCAACAGCTCAGAGAGGCCGTCATTATTTGTGTTTTAAACCACAGAGGGGTGCCAGCCAAAGTCGTAGGGCTGCTCTTTGAGGGTGACTTCTTCCCCATGATCCACAGAACCATCAGCTCTTGGTTCCTTCCTAAGCATCTTTTCTATTTCCAAAGCATTCTGTTTTGCTAAAACTTTGTAAGTCATCCTCATTTAAAAGCTTTTAAAATATAACCATCTGATGTAATATTCAAAATAGTCATACATGCTGTGTCTCCATCTAGCAAAGTTTTCCCCTTGACAACATCTGAAGAGCATCGGCTTGTGCCTACCTGGCCCTCAGAGTCCTCTGTTCCTGGGAACCTCCGTGGATCTACCTTTTCTCTCTCCTACCCTTCCTAAAGAGTTCTTTTTCCAAATCCTCACTGTATAAACTATCTCTTACAAAGAAATGTCTACCTTCCAGGAAGGACTGTCTGCTTCTAACCTGATAGGAAAATGGCTGCCCTTGCCTCTTGACACTTCCTTTCACACAGTCTAAATTTTTCCTGACAGAGCTAGACATTCAGGCACAGCACACAGTATCACAGCTGGGCTCTGGCCTGAGTCTCCCCACACAGAACTGTGTCTTTGCCCATGGCAAACCCTCCATTTGGATATTTCACCTTCCCTCTTCTCTTGGTCTGTTTTCTGTGGCAATGATGAAATACTTGAGATTAGGTAATTTTGTAAAGAGCAAAGGTTTATTTGGCTTGTAGTTCTGGAGGCTGGGAAGTCCAAGAGCAAGGCACCAACATCTGGTAAGGGTCTTCTTGCTGCGTCATAGCAATCATGGCAGAGGGTATCACATGGTGAGGCAGAGCAAATGTGTGAGCTCAGGTCTCTCTCTTTTTATAAAGCCCTTAATGCCACCATGGGGCTGCCACCCTCATGGCCTAATTGTATTTTCCTCCCATATTCCCCACCTCCTAAACAGCATTCACATATAAATGTGAGGATTGAGTTTCCAACACACGAACTTTTGAGGGACACCTCCAAGCCACAGTGCTCTGTCTTTGTCTGTCTGGCAATACCCGTTCTTCCTTCACGCCACATCCTCAGTGAATCCTTTCCTACATGTCTTCCCCCACAGACAGCTGGCCCTGGTTTCATTGGTCCCTCGCAGTCTTGAGAACCCTTTTGCCGAAACAGTACTTACCACACTAAGTGCCACTGGTTATTTATCTCTCTATACCATACTGGAAATTCCTAAAGGGCAAAAGCCTCATATAATTTGCATTTGTGCATAACTTCTCTGCGTCTGAGTTTCATCACCATAAAAAAATGATACTAACAATTTCTAATGCATATGGAGTTAATCAAGATTAAATTAATGTATGCAAAACAATACCACTAGTGTCTGACACATGGAAGTGATCAAAAGTGCCAGTTGATTATTCATGACATTTCTGACATTAGTTTTATCTATTTATCTATTTGGTTATAGTCTCTCAGCTTGCTTCGAATAATGGACTTTTAACTGTTATGCTCATGTGCATCCCCAGAGTGTGGAAACTATGTCATATGCCTGATGCATAGTAGGCACTCAATAAAAACTTGGCAAATATGTGAATCAGTGAACTCATGATACCTAACATTGTGCCTGTTATGTGTGAGGCACACAAGACAGTTTTTAATTAAGTAGATTTCTTTCTTTAATGTCATTTTTATCTATCTGATCCTAAAACTTAAATATGACTCTTCAATGAAGGATGATCCTGAATTTAGATGAACGAATGTTACATCTTCACAACCAACTTTGGTTCAAGGTTTCCACATCTCTGGTATTTTCTGTTCAGTCAGAAAGGCTTCAGACAGGTTTTCCCTAGTAGTTAGAGACGTTTTTAAAGGATCTCTAAGACTATCTCTTGAAATTTAAATTGATTAAAACTAAATAAAATTTAAAATTTAAGTCCTTAATCACACCTCAAGTGCTCAATAGCCATAGGGGGCTAGAGGCTAATACATTGGTCAGTGCAAATATAAAATATCCTCAACGACACAGAAGGCTCGACTCGGCCTCATATAGGTCATGCTTCAGTCACAGACACCACCAAAATCTCAGCAGTTTAACCCAGCCAAAGGTTATCTCCACGTTCTCAAAGGCCACTGCAGGTGAGGATAACTTTAGGTGAGTCTCCCGTGTGCTAGCTCAGAACTACAGGCCATTTCATTTTTGTGGCACTTCTTTTTTTTTGGTGGTGGTGCCGGGGATCGAACTCAGGCCCTTGTGCTTGCAAGGCAAGCACTCTAATCACTGAGCTAAATCCCCAGCCCCTTTTGTGGCACTTCTATAACCACATTTATTTCCATGTTCACTGTGGAAAACAGAGAGGAAAACACAGAGAATCACGAACTAGATCTTAAATGCTTCTACCTGAAGTAACAACCATCCAAACTTTGAGCTCCTGGAAAATGTACTGTTCTTTGAAACTGGATATAAAGTGAAATTAATAAACTTCGGTGGTATGTGCCACGTGTAGCATGACCATTTCTGTGTTCAAACTGTCTCCTTCTTTGTACCTCCTATAATTAGGACATCTAGATACAGGCCATAACACCTTCCTCTGAGAAACCTTTTGTATCAGTTACCTTTCTAGAGTCAATGGTTTGCAAGAGAGCAGATTTAATACAGGACAAGTACAAGTTACAACATTCATACACACAAGTCAAATGCAGGAAGAGTGCAAAATGTCTGTCTATGCACTGGAGACCTGAAAGATCCAATCAAGGCCTGGGAGCCCACAGCACTCTCTGGTGTACATCCGTGTCTGTACTAAAAGGCTAAGGAAATCTATACTGGAACCAGAATATGATGCTTTCAGCAGAGATGAAGACCAGAGGTCCCCTGAAGTGAACAGCAGCCATCCTTGACGACAGCAAGGCCCCCAGCTTCTTCTGCGACAAGAACAGCCGAGTCCCCTTCAGGAGAACCAGCCACAACAGAGCTTCTCCTGGGAAACAGCTGGCCCCTATCTTCTGTTCTCATTCTCCTTCATGTTGCTGACAATAATCTTCAAGTGGATCTTCTACATCCAGAACCACACCTACTCAGTTCAGCTTGGCATTTCTACTCAAATTGACCACAATAATAAATCCACCATACCTTTCTTCAGAAATTTTCCATCAAAACGACTACAGTTTTTCAAAATGAAATAATATATACTGCGGTTAGAAATTGTCTCAGTTACTTTTCTCATTGCTAGGAAAAAAATACCCAACATCCAAAATTACAGGAGGAAAAGTTTATCTGGCTTACAACAGTAGAGGTTTCAATTCATAGTTGGCTGACTCCAAGGCAGGGTGGCACAGCAGACAGGCAGAAGGCAGCAAGGCAGGCAAGGAACCTAAGTAGCTTCTTTCTTTCCCTTATATTTTATCCAGCCTGCCAGGATTAGGGTGGTGCGAAACCAATCAATTGATTGATTTAGTAATTACACACCCTTAATCCCAGCATCACACACTCTAGAGTCAGCCACCTCTAAAAGAGCCCCACCTATGACCACATGAGGCTTTGGGGGAACATCTAGACACAAACTATAACAGAAATGCAAATCTTTTTTTCAGTAAGCATTAACATAGCACCTCTAGTAGTATATAAGATAGGTTATAGCCAAATAGACTTTGGGTTAAAAATATAAGAAGTAGATGAATACCATAATATTAAAAAGAAATTACTCAGCATTTTACTCCTAACAGAAGTAAACATGTTTAGTGTTGAATCTGCATTTTCTAAGACCTTAGAAAATGGGATATTATACTTTAAACACTTTTTAAATAGAAATCAGGAAAGTTAAAGTACATTTAAAAATAGCTCACAAGAACTTCCTGTGTCCTTGAAATATTTGTGCATGCTAGAATATTATAAGAGAATGTAATGTGAATTACCTCTAAAATTTCAATATCATTAAGAAGGCATTGAAAAGAGATGGAAGAGACTTAAACTGGAAAAAGGAAGTATAAGGAAAGATATGATTTAATTTGTTCAATTATAGAAGAGGAAAGGAAATATTTTTTGAAAGAATAAGAAATGAAAAAAGGAAAGACATTATCTCAAAACATCTGGAGATGAATGATAATCATTTCTAAGTAGGATAAAAATGTAGAATACTCAATGTAGTCTACATAAAAATAAAAAGCCAGGAGGTTTTTCTCAGTCACCTACAGAGATTCTCTGTAAAACAGAAGATGGATGACAAACACATAAAGATATAACAGGATGTTTCCTAAGAGAATGTTGCTTAGGGTCTCTGTGAGAGAAAAGATCTTCTATCTAATTTTTCAATGTGACTTTTTAAAAGCTTAACTCTATTTTTTTAATGCCCTGTGTCATGTTCAAAGGAAAATGGAGGATATATAATCACTCATTCAAATACCCTTTTTGGAATAAAGCACCTGCTTTTCTTAAAGCCAGTTCATATGAACAAAGCATCATGGTGAATGGGCTTCTCTGGAGAAGTCAAAGGAAAGCATTATCATTCCTCATGAGCCAATCAGAAAGCAGATAGAGAATACATTTGTGCCTAAGTGGCTGGCAACACCTTTTCGCCATTACCTTGGATTCTGCTATGGTGTCCATGCTAAATAGATCAGCTCAACTAAAGCTGTGCCCCCTAGGATCAAGGAAGGGGAAACTCCTTCCAGAGCAATGAGCTGTGCTGAGAAGGAAGTTGTGCTAGAGCCACAGGAGGGTGTCTGTGGTGGTCATCAAGCTCACAAACTGATGTCACTGGTCGCAGAATCTATATGTCAATGCACACGATGGGAAGACAGTGATTAGATCTCTTTTGAAAAAGGTTTTTAAGGGCTCTGACAAATAAGTCTCCACCCATAGAAGACAAGCCAGATAGCTGAGCCTCAGTTTGCCTTAAGATTTAAATAAACGTATTTTAAGACATATAAAATGAGAATCTCTGAGAAAAAATTAATTCTGCCTTGTCTGATACTATCTGACCTCAGTTTAGTTACTAAACCTCCATTAGTTTGGAACACACACCTTTTCTTGGCATCGGATGCCTCCACCCATTATATAATTTCTCCCGACCCATTTTTGCTTTGAGCTTACCCAACATTTCATCCTGATATTTGTCCATTTCTTAGTCTCCCCAATTCCTTGACCCCCACAACCCTAGCCTGTTGGCTCACAGCTCCTCCAGAACTAGCAGAAACCACAGAAACAAAATGGCCTTTTGCTCCAACTGGCCCAGCAGGATGGCGGGAAGATACTGGAGTTACACACTGGTCAATACAAAGTAGGCTCCCATCACATCTCTTTCAACATACCTCCCGCCTTGCCATTACTGAACACAGCATGCACTTGAATAACTTAGTGTCTTCCTTCACAATGTCTTCCATACAAAGCACACATCTGTCCATCCACTCGCCCCTTTGTGTCCATCTAAATCACTATCCCTAGCACTCTTCAAGCTAGTATTGGGGAATGTGGAGTTCATGTACTTCATAACAGAAACAATGCTATTGGAGATTTCTAACTTGGTTAAGGCTACAACCTTGAACTCAGGTAGAATCACAACTCCTCCACCTTGTAGCTCTTGTAATACATTTATAAAATCTCTGATATGATTTTTATGTTTAAATCTCTAAAAGGTTAGTACTATTTATCTCACAGATTTGTCAGGAAGATTATATAAGATGATGTGTACAATATATTTAATACAATACCTAGCTCATAGCAGACATTTAATATGATAATAATATGGTCCCAACTCTAGGCCATAAGACAGAGACAGAATCTATCAAGTTCATCATTATATCTTCAAAATTTAACACAGTTCCAAGTATGTAGTAGGCATTGAATAATAATTTGATGACTTAATTAAGCAATAAAACAAATGGGTGTGTTCAGTTACTCTCTTCTTCCACCTGGTCCTTTACAACAGGAAAAAAAAAGTAAATCCAAGTTTTATTTCACTATTTAATATCACTATTTAATAGACTTAGAATTGTCAGCCATAATTTAAACAAAACTAATCAGGGAGACAATCAGATTAAAATAGGGCAAGGAATAAGGGTCAAGGTATATTTTGGAGAGGTGGACAGATTGTAACATATGCGTGTGTAATGAATGCACCCACACTGGTCTAGTACTCAGTAAGCAAAAGCTTCAAGGTGAGCCACCAGAACTCTACGGTCCTGTCCTGGAGTAGTGCTCTAGGACTCCCATGCCCAGAGGAATCCTCTGCTGGTTGTCTCCTTCATCCTTGAAGGTATTTCTGTCAGTTAAAAATTGGGTTTCTGCCCAAGTAACAGAAATATGTTCACTGTGGTTTAAACGTGCAAGGGTTTGTTATTAGTCAACAAAAAGTCTGAAGGTAGCAGCTGCTGTTATTGGCTCTCATACAGTGCAGTCTGCATAAGATTTCAGGGCCGAGGTCTCTGTTATTCTCTTGGCCTGTTCCTTGCCCCCCCCACAGTGTCCAGATATCATGTGTATACTGCAGACTTGAAGAAGGAACAATAATGGCAATAAGTGCAATATGTAAATCAAGAAAACAAAAGTATTTCCAGAAATCTAACACTGCATTTTACGCACCACTGGCCATGATATTATCAGAACTCCCCTACATACAAGAGAGATTTGGAAATACATAGAATTGTTATTTAGCTAGACATATTGTCACCCTGAAATAAACAAGTGAGCAAAGCAGAATGGAAAATGTACATGGGGTGAGCAACCAGCACAAGCAGCATAGTATTATACACTTCCTGAGACTGAAATGAATTCATTTTACACTGAAATCTTGAGCCTTAGTCACTCCCTCTACCATGCTTTTTCAAAAAATACAAAGTCTTTCAATGGCTGCCTAAATCGCAACTGTATTTCATCCTCTTATATTAGAGAGCTAGTGCTGCTGCCAGGTCAGCGATAGCTACTCACCTTGGAAAAAGATGCTTTTTAATATAATGGTAGAGTCAGTCTCATCCCCAGTCAAAAAAAAAAAAAAAAAGCTGCTTCTCTCCCCTTATAAGGAGGCATCTCCAAGGCAATAAAATAAACTGGATCAATATCTTTTTCATTACCTTACATATCAAGAAGATAATTGAGCTTTTGCCCTTAGACACAGTGCAGTCTGTACAAGAAAGCTTCACCACACCCTCACTGCTTTCCAGCAAGTTAAGATTCTCCTACACTGAACCATGAACACACACGCCTTGTAGCTATGATAAAACTAATTCACAGAGTATCAATATCCCAGAGTCAGTTTGGAACTAATCCTGGAGCAGCTAGTCTAATCTCACAAGAACCAAACAGCCAGAACATGGGTCTCAAGAAATCACTTGCAAGAGGAAGAGAGATCTGGAGATCTGGAGCCTTGTTTCAGCTGTGTCTCTGGAACAAGGGAATAAAGAATTCACTGAAGAAAACTGGTCCAGCCTCACCTCCTGCTCCTCCCACTTGACTTTACTTTCAGTGTGCTCATGCAGCTGCCCTCTCTCTAACCTCTACTTTGTGCATGCTGCTGCCTGGCCTGGAACCACTCCTCCACTGGTCTCTGGCCTCTGCCTGGCTAATTCCCACTTGTTCCTTAGGACACCATTTGGATATTGCTTCTGAATTAGATATGTCACCTCTTTGTCTCCAGTTCTTTCCCTCATCTCAAGCACTCGCCATATACACCACTTTAATACAACTCCTGCCCATTGGTACCATCCTGACAACTAACCCCAGAGTAAATTCTGTGAGGGCAACAGCTGCATCATCATGTTCTCAGGCCTGGAGCATTCATCTACTCTGTGCCTACAACTGTGCCTGGCACATGGCTAGTGTTCAATAGAAGTTTACTGAATGGATGAATGGGGTGTCTAAAAGAAGGTAACAGGTGACTTTATGTTCTCTCTCAGAACTTGCTGCCCAGAATTTTCTCCAGCTCAGATATCCGGATTTACCTTGCTACTAAGAATATGCAGATGAAGGAAACAGACTGTGGACTGTCCATTAATAGGTCCACTGATGAAAGATCAATAATACCATGTTGTATGTTACTGACTATGTGTCCATTTGAGTTTCTCTGTAGATTTAGAAGAAAGATGGTTTTGTCATACTTTCTTTTTTTAAAAAATATTTCTGTATTGTTTTCTCCTTCTGATCAGTAATAGCTGGTTTTGTCCAATACAATTTTAAGCCTCTTGTATAAATTCAACCTCCTCCATGACTTCAAAGAGGAACAAGCTTACCAGAATGAATGTGGTCCCCAGACAAATCATCACAGCATTTCGTCATTAAAATTAAAGTAGATGCTATAATGTTCAGAGAACCTCTACAGGCCACAGGCAGAAGAAATGGGGAAAAGCGTAAAACAAGCTCTTCTTCTTTAGATTCAAAGTTGTTTCCCCACAGGCAGAACAAGCCTGGCTGAATCAAAATCTACGTTCCATTGCATTAGCTTTGTCTTCCCAACCAGGCTGCAGGTAACAGAGACACTCTCTTCACACCTTCAGGAAATGCGGAAAATGGCATCTGTGAATGCCAGTCTATTCAGATTCCCCCTCATGAGCCTTTTCTCACTAGGTCTAAAAGTCTCTTAAAAGTCTTACCACACTTTATTTGGCATTAAAGACATAAAAATAAGTATCTGTCATTTCAACCAGTTTGAACTCCCAGAGGGGCAAGTGGGACCATTTCCTTCCGTCTTTGAGTTCACAATACCAGCCATCAGTCTACTGCAGGCATGTGTGTCTCGATCTCTTTTGCTGGTGATGGTGGGGGGCAGAGCAGGTGGAGAGTGTTAAAGAGAGTTGGAATGTTGAGCATTTAATTAGGTCTCAAAGATCTTTGGTTGTTTAACTGATGTTTAATTCCATGACATCACCAGCATGGGGCTCCAAAAACAATTATGTGTTTTAATTTTCCCCCCAAGTCTTAAGACTGTTTTGTCACTGTGTAATTTGACTGTTTTTAAATAGTTATTGAATTCCTTCAAAATTCCACTAACTCTTGCTTTTTATCTAGCACACATATTTGTTTAACCCATGAGATTTGACTAATAGAAATTGATTTCATTCTCCTATGTGTTGTTTTTTTGCTGCATCTCACCCACATCTTTTGTGGCTAAGCTTATAGTTTTCCAGTGTAGTCATTTCTGGTGTTAAGTTTGTAAACAATGTTTTATTTCTTTTACTTGAAGACTATTACTTTGTTCATCTTTCCAAGGTACACTGTACACAGGAATGTTCCATTCCTGTGGAATTTTCACTTTTTTCTTCTTAGCTGAAATCCAGGTCAGATCATTACTATCTTATTCAACAAGCATTTAAATGCCCCTCTCCTCCAGGTCTTTGGAGGTGACTTATTAGTACAATTTGTTGCAATAATCTAGGAAACATTCATCATGTAAGACTCGTTGGGAAGGAAATTATCTTAGTTATAACTGCCTTTGATCACTCTTACCTGCTATTAACTAGGTATATAGCCTCAGACAAATCTCTAGACCTTTCTAACGTTCAGTTTCCTCATCTATCTCTGAGTTACAGGATTGTTGGGAGATTCACTACCGAAATGTTTGAGAAAGTTTCAGAAAAGGTGCCTACTACAAACAGGGGGTTATATAAGGGTTCAGTATCTTCCTTAATCACCTTTCTGAAGAATTTCCTATTTCTATTCTACATACCATGGAAGTCTTGCTGTCAGACTGACAATTCTTTAATAGGATCTCCTTAATAGCAGACTTTAAAGGTCTGAAAAAAATAATATTCAAAGAAAATTAATTTAGTCTAACAGGAGAAGTCATAAAGGAGAATTCAGGTGCCAGAAGTATTCCCTGGTCTCGTCAAACTCTACAGTATTGTGCTATGGCTTCTGCCCCCATCAAGAGCCTGTCTTCTACGCTTATTCTTACAACCAAGCAAAAAGAGAACAAAAAATTGAGTTTTTAAGGATATCTCAAATTAGATAAGTCACCTGAGAACAGTACAGCTATCCTCTGAATTTTGGTCATAGAGTTCTCTATCACCCTAATGAGATGAGAACACAGCAAGATTTTTAAAAATCTTTAAAAATGAAAGACATTGCAGAGTCTCCAATGCAGGTGTCTTACTGGTTAAGGGCCTGTTAATCTTCCTCAAGTCTCATTCTCTTTAAAGTGTTGTAGTAGTGTATTGTGAAAATCATCCACAAAATCACATGATGGGTGTGGTCAGGTGTATCCTACAGCTTTCCAAGTCTCCTGTAAAATGGAAATTTTCTACGAGGATTTTAAAATGCTTCATACTTTTATTAAGTGTCGGTTCTGCTGCTCAGCAGTAATTAAGCTGAAAGGAAAATGTCAAGAATGATAAATTACTATTACAGGTTTATTCTCTCTTTTCTTTTAGAAACTAGTCACCCTTGTATCATGAAATTCAAAAATATTAACTTTGAGAGTACCGAAGATAAAGCCTCCATCCTGTTATTTTCAAAGAATGATGTCTCAAATTCATGTAAATTATAAGGTATATGACTTAAAAATAAGCCATGGTGGTCTGAATATCCCATTAGTTTATTCACTTTCATTTAGAACTACTTGGTTCTGCAGAAGTAAGCTACTATGACTAAAACAGACATACATGGCTCAGTTTGCTACATGACTGAGAAGAAATAACTTTATATTTTAATATTCAACAACAGAGAATGAAGTGAAAGCTAGTGAATTACTTTTCTGAATCAAGTCAACCACTATCAAAGCATGTAAGAGACAAATTTCCAAGTTCCTTGCATTTCTACTGAATCCAAACAGAGCCTTAGAAATCATGAAGAAGAGCATTAAAAGCCAATTACTTCTCTGAGCATCATATTCCAAACTGTAAGGATTACTATTTGAGGTAATCAAACTTCTAGCTTATTTCTCAAACAAACAGAAGTAAAGATAATAAGCAAGGGGCTGGGGATTTAGCTCAGTGATTAGAGTGCTTGCCTTGTAAGCACAAGGCCCTGAGTTTGATCCCTGGCACCGCAAAAAAAAAAAAAAAAAAGATAATAAGCAAGATGAGGGTATAGAGCAATTTAAAGATGCCAACAACTGATTAGTTTGGGATGATGATATACAATTTCAATGAGGGAACTTTTAAAATTAGAAACAGTTTTCAAACCAGCAGTGCTGAAGAGACTGTATATCCATCTTTCTTACAGATGTTATATCACTTGATGTTAACTCAATTCATCACTGCCTCACTCTAGCCCAAACTACCTTCTAACGTGTAGTCAGAGACAATGATTGCTATAAAGTAGCTGAGGAGAGAGAACATATAAAAGGACATGGTTTCTGGGAATGTAGACTCCACATGTTTGGATCTGTATACAGAAGAGGGCTTGACAATAATTTACATTGAAAACTATGGTGCTTTGGATATTTCATAGATCAAGAAGTCAAATGAATTAGGGGATAAAGAAAATTTATTTCACTTCTTCATAGAACAGATCTTTACTGAAAAGATTACTTCTAAATCCTGAGAATTGGAATGGGAACTGCTTACTAGAAGCACTTGGAAAAGGATTTGAACATCACTCAAGCTAACAGTCAATTAAAAACAATACATTCCACCCTATACACTGAATCAGAGAAATTCAAGATTAAATAGTTCTCACTTTGAAGGTTAGCAAAGAGGAAAACTCCAACCTTGGGACCACAGGAAGAAATTTCAGAGAAAGGAAAAAAACTCAAAAGAAGAATAGACTCTTGAAAATGATTGGCTGTGGCAACCAGATGATACTGGTCAGTTTGTTGATCAATTTAAATTAGTATTTCTTTAAAGGTATACAGGCCAAAGTACTTCCAAACTTTAAAAAGCTACAAATTCACTTGTTTAGTAAAATGAATCTAAAATAAACACACATGTTTTTTAAAAGTCCATTACAATCACAGGGTAAAATCAAAGTACATTTTAATTAAGTTGCTGAAATTCCAATGACAATAAAAATAAGTCCTAAAAGCACCAGAAAAGGGACACAGGACATTCATAAAAATGAACAAACAATAAAAATTATCTCGAACTTCTTGTTATAAATTATGCAAGCTAGGAGACAATGAAATGGTGTGCTTAAAATGCTTAAAATACTGAATGGGAGGGAGAGAATCAGCATCATCCTAAAATTCCATGTACACTACAAAGATTCTTCCAAACTAAAACCAAAATAAGAACTTTTTAAAGAAACAGAAGATTAAAGAATCTGTCAGCTGCACACCTGCACTAGAAGGAATGCTAAATGAAGTTCTTCAAGAAGAGGGGAAATGATACCAGATAGAAATTTGTATCTACATGAATGAAGAGTGCTGCAAGTGGTAAATACAAAAGATTTTTTTTCTCACTCATTAACTATTTTAGTGCTTAAAGCAAAGTAACACTAAGGTATTGTGAGTTTTGGCACATATGTGGAAGTAAATATATAACAGAACCCAAAGGATAGGAAAGGTATAATAGAATTTTAGTGCTATAAGGGTCTTACATTTCAATTTTTTGGTGGGGAGATGGTGCTGGGAATCGAACTCAGGGTCTTGTGCTTGCCAGGCAAGCACTCTAACCACTGAGCTAAATCTCCTGCTGGGTCTTATGTTTCATGTGAAGTAATATAATATTATTTCATGGGAGATTCTGGTAAGTTTAAAACATATATTGTAAACTCTAGAACAACTATTAAAAAATAGCAAAGGGAATAGACAATAAACCAATAGTTGAGACAAAATACTAAAAATCTTAATACAAGACAAAGAAAGAAAAAAGAATATAAACGAGACAAATACAAGGATGTAAATATTAAGCAACACCATACTGGTTATATTTAATAGTATTAAAGATGCTGGCAACAATTTTCTAATAGACAAAATTTTAAAATAAGAAGTAAATTCTGCACAGCATACAATGGAATATTCTACAATTATTTATGGGTTTTTTGTTTAAGTAATTAAAAACTTATTTGAAAAAAATCAATAAATAGATACAATGGGAACTATTTAAGAAACGTTCACTGTCATGTGCCATCCAAACTCAGGGAATCCAACAGTGAAATAATTTTTTTGTTATTATTCATACTGAGTTCCCCTAAAAAGACACTCACTTGTAGTAGATAGAATGATGCTCCCTTCAAAAATATGTTCTAATCCTCACAACTTTTGACTGTGTTATCCTGCATGATAGGCGTCCTTACACATGGTTGAACTGAGAGTGGTGAGATTACCCTGAATTACCCAGGCAGCTCACAGAGGGAGTGGGGAGGTCAAATTTGAAAAGCACGAAACTAAATATAGTTAATCTGGTCTCTTTGCAGCAGACATCTTAGCAGTTTAATATCCTAATATGTATCTGTACATGGTAAATTATCAAAGGGGGCAAAGAGTAAAAGGATCCTTTTTTTAATTTTTCAAACAATTATTGAGTTCCTCAAATAATATTTCAAGGAATAAATTATGGAAAACACTAAACTAAGTATGTGATCTTGACTATGTGCCTTTCTTTCTCTAAAAATTGAGGGAATTTGTCAATCCTCCTCTTGCTCCTTGTCTGCCCTCTGTCCTAACTTCACATTCCTAGACCTCTGGACGTTAAGCCTTAACACATAACCATTTTTTCCCATCAGTTCTCTTATCTTTTTTGCATCACTGTCTTACTTCTTATTTCCTGGAATTTGCCCCTATATCTAGTCTCCCCTGAGCTTCTGATCACAGCTGAAGAATATCACAGCTCTCTGCATAGAGAGCATGAGGTTATGCAGCCATATAACGGTGAGCAAGGTTCTTACAGTCTGCAAATACCCAGCCCCTTGATATCATTCTTTGGGTGAATTTGCGCATAAAACATGTTCAAGTGGTTTTCACTCAAGAGACTGAATTTAGAGTTGAACTCACAGGTTGACTAGGAATAAGGATGTGAGAAAACAGAAAGACATGAGGTTGTAATCTGTAAACGAAATATTGAAGTATAAGAATCTTTGAGGAGGCTGAGGATTTAGCTCAGTGGTTAGAGTGCTTGCCTGGCAAGCACAAGGCCCTGAGTTTGATCCCCAGCACCAAAAAAAGAAAAAAAAGAAAAATCTTTGAGGAATATGTCTCTGGTGTTGACAAGGTTTTTGGTATGGCCACAGCATGAGTTTAAGGATCACACTCATGTCAGCCAACTAGTCCTCAAAAGAAAGCTCAAAGGTCTGTGAGTTTTTTCACTATTCTTACAACACTGATGAAAGAATGCTATAACTTTTCATGTTGCCAAGAGCAATCAGAAGCCTTTTATGTTCTGCATACACAAGTTAAGGTAGTGTGTGGTGTTGCATCCCAGTTGTGGCCCATATCTGTCCCACCTTCCGGGCATTTGTTCCAAAACTTATGTTTTCCTATATTCTGTTCACCTTCTGTGCTGGGGTTTCACACTGTCCTCAAGCTTGGGCCATTTTCTTCCCAATGTAGTCTCTCCTTCTAAATATACTGTGCTGCCTCTCAATACCCAGAGGATTCTGTTCTCCAGAATGGATTGTGAGATGGGAAAAAAAAGAAGAAGAAAATTTTAAAAAGTAGAAATAACTAAAATATGGCAACATGGAGGAGAAGGGAACAGGTGGAATTAAAGGCAAGCAGGTACAATCTTCTGCTTTGCATGGAAGGGAATAACAGTGCTGACCATGCACAGAAAGATGGATAAGTTGTCCTCTGAGATTGGAAAGAAAGAAGAAAAGGTGGTTACAAATTGAGGCAATTTCATAAGTGGCTGGTGGAAAGTTTAAATATTTCAAAATTGAGTGCCTTGGTTTTTACTAATATGGCAGAAGATATAATTTCCACTTAGGAGACAGAGTCCAGAGTAAGTACTAGGAAGGAAATATCAATAAATGAAGTTGAGAATTCGAAGATCTAGGTCAAAGGTGGGCAGTCGAGACATGAGAGTAAAGACATGAGAGCTGGAGGGATGTGGGGTTTGTAATCTACAAATGAAATGCTGAAGTTTAAAAACTCTTGATGGTTACTAGTTCCTAGTGCCCACAAGGCTTAGGGTACAGCTGCAGCGTGAGAACCTCTCTTTTGGTGATGCCTGATGTCCCTAGAGCTGGAGAGCAAAAGCTCTGAGACTATGCCACTGACTGGGCTCTACATAGGACTCTGAAGTTATAAAAGATAATTGCGAGATATGAAACAAAGAGACACAAGCCAAGAGCCAACATTTTCACAACATGTAGGACAATGGTCAGAAAATTAGCCGATGAAGAGTAAAAAGGCAGGGACTAATTAACCCTAAAATATCATTATAATAGCTAACATTGACCCTTTATTACATACTTAGCTCTGTCAATACTTATAGTCACATTTTAAATTTAAACAACCTATTTTACAGGTGAACCTGGTGCCCAGAGAGTTTTTAAGTAGCTTGATCATCATCCCCCACCTGGTAGCGGGAACTGCCAGGATGTAATTTCACAAGTCAGTGGATCAATATGTCTAGTGAAAGTCATTGCTTTTAACCACCATTCAGTCCTGCCTGGCATTTCGGGAGCAGCCAGGATTGAACGGCAGGATAGGAAAATCATAACTTGAAGTGTAACATAAGTTCTAACAGAAGAATAAACACTCTGAGAGGTTTTACCAGATTCACTTAAATATTTAATAAATATATTAACATGAATTAAAGCTTGATGTCTCAGGTTCTGACATACTGATCTTACTGATCGATGGGAGGTTGCAGTTTAACAGAGAAGATAGCTAACAATTAACTGGCCTGCTTTTCTTAAAGACAACCGCTCTTTTGAGTAAATAGCTTATAAATAGATTTCAGAGTTTTTCTGTCTCTGGGAATAAAAGAGTGTAATAAAGAGGACCTGCATTTGAAACTTTCTTGTTTGTTTTTTTTTTTTTCAAAATCTGCATCACTCTTTCAACCATAAAATTCACAGTTTATAGAGTTGGGTTCTAAAAGCCTGCCATATTACTATGCATGTGTTTTATTGTGCAGTTTAAAACAAGATTATAAAAATAAACATTTTATGCTCTATTTCAAATCAAATTTTGTAACTAATATTCTTGCATACACATACACACATACACATACACATTCTTTTTTAACAATGGATCCTATCTAAAATAGCAAGTCAAATTAAGAATTTATAAATTTATGCTCCTTTTTCAAATAAAACTTAGAATAACTCCATTTCAGCACTAATTTATTTTTAACTCAGAAGTAAAAATTCTACATGACTACCATGTGATGTTTTGATATATGTATATATTTTATAATGTTTAAATCTGGCTAAATATAGCTATTTATTATTTCTTCATGGTGAGAACATTAAATATTCTTTCTTCTAGCCCTTTTTTAAAATAAAAGACAATTTATTTGAAGATGAGAAAAGGGGGAAGAGAGAGAGAGAACAAACATGGCAGACAGCTACTCTGCCCAGGTAAGCAGTATTCAAAAGTGAATAACTCCTCTTTCTTCTAGCCTTTTAAGATACAAAGCACAAAATGATTATCTATAATTTCCCAAATGTGCAATACCACAGCAGAGCTCCTTACTTCTATCTTAACTGTAACCGAGTTCCCACTGATTGGTATTCCCCATCCTTCCCTCTCCTCTACTCTTCCAGCCTCTGCTAAGTACTGTTCCACTCTCAACTTCTATGAGATGAAATTTTTCATATTCTACATCTGAGTAAGATCATGCAGTACTTGTCTTTCTGTGCCTGGCTTGTTCCACTTTCCAAATGATCTCCAGTTCCATCCATGCTGTCACGAATGACAGAATTTCATTCCTTTTTTGGCTGAATAGTGTATTCCATTGTGTACCACTTCTTTCTCCATTTATCACTGGATGAACATTGTTATGATTTAGGTCTAGATGTCACCCCAAAGTCTCATAAACTTATAGATAGGGCTTTGAGGAGGTGATGGATCATAGGGTGTGACACTCATCAGTGGATTAGTTTATAACTAAATGTGAGTTGGGAGGTGAAGCTTGGTCTGAGGAAGCGGGTCACCGGGGCATGGCCTAGGAGGATATATTTCCCTTCCTTCCTCCACCTTTGATCTCCTCTCTCTCTCTGCCTATTTTTCAATCCAGTTGTTTGCTTTTTTATATATCTTGAATATTAACCCCTTTTTCAGATGTATAGCTTGCAAATATTTTCTCCCATCTTTTAGGCTGTCTGTTCACTCTGATGATTGTTTGCTTTGCTGTGGAGAGGCTTTATAGATTGTTAAATTCAATTTTTATTTTTGTTTTTAGTTTCCTTTGTTTTGGGGGTCTTTTCCAGAATATCCTAGCCCATCTCAATATCTTTTGGCATTTTCCCTGTTTGCTTCTAGTAGTTTTATTGTCTCAGGTCTCACATTTAAGTCTTAAGCCATTTTAAACTAATTTTTATAACTGGTGATCAGGATCTAATTTCATTCTGCATAGCTAATTTTCCCTATTTATGGGAAAGACCATCCTTCTTCCAATACATGTTCTTATACTGTCCTTTCTCCAATGTGTGTTCTTAGCACCTTTGTCAAAAACCAATTGGCCGGCAGCACTAATTTCTTTTTTTTAATTCAATTTTATTTACCAAGAAAATGTATTAGCACATTGTATACATAGTGATCACATTCGTCATAGTTAATTTGTACCTGTACGTGATATATCTTGGTTCCCCTACTTCTTCCCCACCCCTCCCTTCCCTATTTACAGTAGCTTTATTTACATTTTTCCTCTTTTTCCCTTTCTTTTCTTTTTCCTTTCCTTCTTTTCCCCCTCCTCCCTATTGAATATTATCTTTCTTTTACTTAGTATCTATTATACTTTTTTGTCCTTATTTACACTTACAGTTTCTCATATCAGAGAAACAATTCGATATATACTCATGTATGTCTGATTTATTTTACTTAAGAGTATGTTCTCAAGGCAGCAGCACTAATTTCTAACTGACTTCAAAATCACCAGATTCCTGCCCTCTACTTCTGTAGTTCTCCCCATTCCCTTCTCTTCTACCTCCTGAAATCGTGTCAATTCCTAGGTATTAACAACTAGCACCATACTCTAGTCCATAAGATTCAATCACTTTTTGCCTCTAAGCAAGGGCAAAGAAATCAGTTGACCTTTTGGCATTTACATATTGAGGACAAAAGAGGACTATCCAAGGGTCCTGCCTCCTGCTGTGATGCTATTATGTAGTCTCCTCCCTCTGAGTATAAACAGGAACTGTGACTTTCTTTTAACCAGTAGAATATGGCAAAGATGATGGGATGCTATGCCCTGCATTATGATAAGTTACGTTAAGCCTCCCTCTTACCAGCAGACTCACTCTATCATTAGTTTGATGAAGTAAGTGATCATACTGAGAAACCCATGTGACAAGGATCCCTGGGAACTACATAGCCACTAGAAACTGTGGACTGTCTCTAGGAACTGAAGATGGCCTCCAGTTGACAGCCAACAGGAAGCTAGGGTCCTCAGTTCTACAACAGAAAGAAAATGAATTCTACCAAATGCTGGAGTGAGTCTGGAAATGGTTTCTTCCCCGATTGTGCCTCTACATGAAAAGGTGGGACAGCTGACACCTCGATTATAGCTCGATGAGGACACTAATCAGTAGACCTAGCTAAGCCATGCACAACTCCTGAACCACAGAAATTGTAAGGTAATGAATGTGTGCTGCTTTAAGCCACTAAGTTTATGGTTAATTTGTTATGGCAGCAAGAGAAGACTAATACATGGGTTTTCCTCTGATCTCTTCAACCCAAAGACCTCATACTGAAACCTCCCATTCCTTTACCTCTGCCTCTTAAATACTTTAATTCATAGAATCCTCCGGACCCTAACACTACTTTTCTTGTCTATGAATTACCTTCTCCAAGCATACAATCTTCCATATCAAACTCAGAGTCCATGGTGCATAACTTCATCCTCTTCTTTGTCCATATTCCCAACTCACAGCAACTCCCAATATTTCCAGTTCCATAGCAAATGCCTGGCAAATCATCAAACTTTAATAAATCCAACTATTTCCCTCTCCATTCTTATCCTGTGATCATTAAGAAAATCATCCAACTGCTCAAATTAGTGATACTAAAACTACATAGGTACAGAAATGTTTTATTAAAAATACTGTGTGTATATTTTTCAAATAATTTAAAAAAGCTACTGACAAACTGAAGTGAGAATTCTCTCCACCTGTGGATAATGCATTAAAAAAGTGATATTTTACTATTTATGAAATACTATTTCAACTACATTCTAAGTCCTACAAATAATTATTCAGTCATTCTAGATATGACTGGCTTAAGGGAACAAAGGAAATGAAGATTCCAAGAATCTTTCCTTGTGACTCAGTGAAAGTCATGTAATAGGCTTTCTGCACTCATTTTAGAACTACTTACAGACTTCGTGCTATTTGAAGAGAAAAGTTACTTTGATGTTCTAATTGGCATTGATTCAAGATATTATCAGTTAGAATGTCAGTGGCCCTCAAGGTCAAAATAAAATTGTTTTAAAAGTTGACAATCCCTGAGAATATGAAAGATACAACTAAACATTTTGTCAAATGTATTAGATTGTTCTTGGTTGTCTTTGTCATATACTAACAGAAAGTCTTTTAACTGTCTTTTCCCCCATAGATGTTCCTAAACACACCATTTCTGTGCATTTCACTTTTTTTCAGAATCAGAAAATAAGCAGATAGTATTATTCTTAAAATTTGTTTTATAACATTCATTTAATTTCAGATTAAAAGTAATTAGCATTGCATATTTTAGACAGCTTCATCACCAGGTATATATTCTTTTTTGGGGGGGGGTGGCTTGGAGAAAGGGTCTTGCTATGTAGTTCAGGCTGGCCTTGAACCCACTACGTAGCCTAGACTGGCCTCAATCTTGTGGCAATCCTCATGCCTTAACTTCCCAAGTGCTGGGATTACAGGTGTGTATCATCACACCTGGTCTCTAAGGGTATATATCAAAGCATAATTTTTCCATGTTGTTAATGTTTGTGAGTATGGCATTTTATATTAGTCACTTTTCTAGAGTCACTGGTTTGCAAGAGAACAGATTAATATAGAACATTTACACATTACAACATTCACACACACAAGCCAAATGCAGGAAGAATGTAGAACATCCATCTATGCACTGGAGACCCAAAAGATCCAATCAAGGGCTGGGAGCCCAGGGCATTGTCTCATGTAAGTCTGTGCCTGCACTAAAAGGCTGAAGAAATCTATACTGGAGGCAGGGTAAGCACAGTGGAGATGAAGACCGGAGCTCGCCCAAAGCAAACAGCAGCCATCCCCGACAACAGCAAGGCCCCCGAGCTCCTTCTGTGACAAGAAGAGTCAAATTCCCTTTGGGAAAACCAACCACAACAAAGCTTCTCCTGGGAATCAACCGGCGCCTGTCTTCTGCTCCCGTTCTCCTTTACGCTGTGCTGGCAACAATCCTCAAGTGGATCTTCTACGCCCAGAACTGCACCAACTCAGTCCAGCTGGGCGTTCCTGCTCAAGTTGACCACAGTAAGTCTACCACAGCATTTTTCTAAATTTTTTACTTCCCTAAAACATCTTAAATTATTTCTTGTTCTACTTTTATCATTTTCTCTCTTCTTCCCTCTCTCTACTTTTTTTCTAACAGTTTCATAGAGATTATATTAGGATATACAAATCTAAATCCAAAAGATAAATTTTACTCTCTTTTTTTTCTGAAGAATTATGTTTAGGTGATAACGGGCCACAAAATAATGTTTTTAAACATTTAAGTAATGTTTAAAAATGAATACAGTCTTCGTTTATTCATTATTCCTTCTAGGGCAAGCTTTATGCAAATCTATGAATTCACTCTGGTTATGATCCTGCAAGATTCTGTGAAGTAAGTGAAGGTAATTGTAAGTTTCTTTTGTTCCCTGTACACTCTTCTTCCATTCTTTCAGCAACTCCTCTTTACACTAAAGAAACAAGGGCCAGTCTTGGTTCCACTTTTTATAGGGACCCATCCATTTGACAAACATCTGCTGGATGACTAATTTATGTCCTTACATGTACTTCACCTTCTTCCTGGAATAACTTCCCTCTGTACACTGTGCTTCACCTGCTTTGGTCTCCTCGACGCTTATTCACCACTCAGGTCTGCATTGGCCAACGCTTCCTCTAAGAAGGATAACTGACTGAGCTCTGTGCTCAGCCCCCCATGATCCGGTGGCAGTTGCACTTTTGTATCACAAAAGAGCTTCCATTTATCTGTTCACTTGTTTTTGACCCTTACCGGAGTGTAACACCTTTACATTTCAGAACTTGTCCCTTTGAGACTCCCCAACACCTAGCAGAGGACTTCACACATTGGTAGTGCTGAATAAATGTGGCTGAATAAATGCACCCAGAGAGAAGGGGCAGCTACACTATGGGAATTGAAAAACAAAGGTAATTTCCCTGGAATGATTATAGAAGACTTGATAATTTATGATGGCCCAGTAGTAGAACTCGAATTTAGAGAAAGTGTATTTCAAACAAAAGAACAAATCGAGGCAATAATGGTACGATCTTTGTGAAAAATTGTGCAAAATAATGTCAGTTGGAATGTTAAGTGACAGTGTTCTAGATTGATTTTATATAGTTCAATATATTCCAAAAATATATTGGGGCAAAACAAAAAACAAATGAAGTAAGATTCATCACAAGGCCCTGGCTTCCATTTGAACTGTTCCTTGTCCACATATACTCTCCACATTCTCCTCAAACTATTTTCATTAACCTGGTCTGTCCACTGAAAATGCTGAATGTGTAGATCCCAACTATGCAACAAAGTCTCCTTCTTAAATGTCAGCTCCTCTATAAAACTACCAGTAATACTAAAGATGATTATGGTAATGATAATTTCTGATTAATAAGCACCCACCTATCGTGTGCCAGGGACTATTTTAGATGCATTAAGCACATTTCTAGTTATCTTGCCAATTCCTAAATATTGGCCTTCTAAATCTCCATTTTACAAAGAGGGAAACAGACCCAGAACTCAAAAGATTAATAAGACACACAGCCAGTATTCAAACCCAATTTCTATGACTTCAGCATGTACGTTTCTCTACCATTCCACCCGCTTCTTGAGCCTCATGACACTTTGTACCATACTAATCTTTCCTTCTGCATCCAGCTCCTTCCCTCGAATATCCTGTGTGTCTCAAACAATCACCGAGCAGTATCCAGACCCTATGGTCAATGGACAGCTATCGAATGAAAATATTGTAAAGGTCACTTTTTTGTAAGAGCTCAAATTTACATTAATGAAATGCATTAAATCGATTTTCTTGAAGTGTTGATTATTTGAACTTAAACTCTTCCAAACTGTTTTGTTGTCATTTTTTTTGTTGTTTATACAGTACCCAAACAACAAAAGAAGGAAGGGAATCCTATTATTGGAATGAGATGTGTTATCTTTAGTCACACCGGAACATTTTTCAATTCTTATTCATCCATGGAAAGAAGTGTGTACGATTCACTTCTGAACAAAGTTTCAGCTTTCATTCCAAGCCTTCTTTGCAGTTTTTGAAGAGAAAATATGACTACTAACCAGCACTCTGATTTCATAAATATATACCAGAAGTAACTGATGATTCTTCCCCCTAAAGAAGCAGGAGGAAATAAACTCTTATTCTATAATATACACACAAGTTCAAAGCCTCATGAGTGAGCCACGTGTTTAAGTTTTCCTCTTTGAAAATTTAACTAAAACAATAGAATTTATCCAAATTGACTGCACGGCCCAGGTTAGGATTCATTCATCACACGAAAGTTAAAGTCAATTTAGTCCCATCAGTAGAGTTTCTATTGCAGTTGTCATCAGAAATAACTGCAAATGTTGAAAAAGTCAGAATTTACTCATTTCAGTATTTATTCATATATAGCCTATTTCTCTTTGGATTATATAAACAAGATGAAATGTATAAAATCAGAATTCAAAGAAAAGAAAGCAGTTTGGAATGGAGAAAAACATTTTGCTGTTCTACAATCTTGGGAACAAGATTTCGCTATTCTACAGTCTTGTGGTGGTGGACTGTGTACATCTGTCTGTGTATACACTCTTGGTCCTTGTGTCCTGTGACGCTCATCCAAACGAGGTGTCAGTTTTCAAATGAAACACGCGTGAGATACAGAGATGGAAGGAAGCGGTAACACTGGCCATTGGTTGTTAAAGATCCATTCAAAGCTCTGTGCACATTTTTCTTATTCTTTTACCTTTTGATGAATGTATATTCATGGTATCAAACTCATTCTATAAAATTAATCACACATTTTATAACTTTAATTTAGTATCCAGCCATGCATATTTCCTCCAAGATCACATATATCCAGCCGTAAAGAAATGACAAGCTGAAGAAATTCATACATAATTTTTCCCTTTGGTCTCAACACTATGTGTCATTACTTCGGTTTAAATTTTCCTTTGTTAACAAAGGAAGAACTACCCTAAAAATGTACCCTCAATATTCAGCTGGGCATATGAGCACATCAGAAAGATCCAATCACTCCAATGACTGAAGGCTTGTGATTTTTTATATGTGGTAGGATGGAATAAAAATCCTCACCCCTGAGCACAGAGGAGACATTCAAGTGTCAAAGAGAAGCCATTGGAGTGTGAAGCACCATTTCCTTCAGTGGTTCCCAGTGTGACACTGTCTTTCTAATAAAAATTATGTCAAGAAGGGGGAAAATATATTTTAATAAGTTCACACTTGTTATTTTGCAGGAAGGATCAAAGTTAAAGGAAGAATATACACTCCTTACATAGACTAGACT
>PVJO010005290.1:0-100124 GCA_004026905.1 Hystrix cristata | reverse complement strand
ACTTGCTTGTTCCTTAAGTCATCTTCAGTTGATACAGAGGAGCTCCTGGAATGGAGACCAGGCTGTCAGAAATGGGAAGGGAGCACCTCCTTTGCACCGAACTCCAGAGCACATCCCTGTTTCTTGAAACCAGCTCTTAAAATCCTCCCCTCCTTCCTCCCTTCCTCCCTCCCTCCCTTCCTCCCTCCCTTCCTTCCTCCCCTTCCTTCCTTCCTCCCCTCCTCCCTCCCTTGCTCCCTCCCTTGCTCCCTTCCTCCCTTCCTTCCTCCCTTCCTTCCTTCCTTCCTTTTTAGCAGTACTCAGGTTGAACCCAGAGCCTTCATACTGAGTCCCTCCTCCCTCCCCTTTTGAAATAGGGCCTCATTAAATAGCTAAATTGCCCAAGCTGAGCTTAAATTTGAAATCCTCTTGCCTCAGTGTCCTAGAGTGCTAGGATTATGAGCATGTGGCACCATGCCTGGTTGAGACTCATTTCTTTTGTTTTTGTTTTTTGAGACAGGGTCTAGCTTTGTGGTTCAGATTGGCCTTAAACTCACTATGTAGCCCAGGCTGGCCTTGAGCTCACAGTGATCCTCCTGCCTCAGCCTCCTGAGTGCTGGGATTACAGGTGTGCACCACCGTACCTGACATCATTTCTTAAATCTCGCTTCATGTGTGTGCAGGATGTCTTCCTACAAAAGCTTCTAGTGTCAGATGAGATGAACCTGGGTCGTGCTCTTGGCCGTGGATGGGTGCCCATTGTGAAGATTGCACCAGGAGTTTGCATCAGCACCCGGGGTGTTCTGGGAAGTTCAGGGGAACCTTGGGAAAGGAAACTGTGTGTTGTGTGTGTGTTTAACCTACCATTTCCAAATTCCTGGACTATAGGTTCCTTTCATCCCTCTTTTTGGAAGAAGGTTTTGGAACAGGATAGTAGAACTATGCCTGGATAGACATAGTTCTAAACTGTTGGTTGTCTTTGATGAAATTAATAAAAAATGAGAGAGGGACTAAGGAGGAATACTCAGAGGGCTTTATACATTCTCTTCCTTTTAATGTAACAGTGAATGCTGAAATTAATTCTCTCTCTCTGTCTTTTGTTTTTTGTTTTCTATCTACGTACCCCAGAAAGAGAATTTTGAATGAGTTAATGTTTAAAATATGCAAGAGTGGCTGAGGATTTAGCTCAGTGGTTAGAGTGCTTGCCTAGCAAGCACAAGGCCCTGACTTCAATCCCCAGTATCCACCCAAAAATAAATAAATAAATAAAATAAAATATGCAAGGGTATGCATTTTGTGAATGATGACTTTGTTTTGGGGCCGGGGATTTAGCTGAAGTGGTAGAGCACTCGCCTAGCAAGCTCAAGGCCCAGAGTTCGATCCCCAGCACCCCCCCCCCCCCGGCCGCCACAAAAAGTACTTTGTTTCGTAATTCAGAATATTGTTTTTAGTGCACTTGATGTCTGGTGAGAATTGTTTCATGGTTAGCATCATTTTGGCGTGTAAGAACCCTCCTGATAGCTTCTCAGGGAGCTTTCTGTCTGCTTCCTTTCCTAGTCGGCAGGGCGCCCGACCCAGGGAAACAGGTTTGTCCTGATTTTAGTGGGAGTGTGTTGGCAGGAGGATGGTAGAGTGCTACAAGGAGAGGAAGAGAGTGTATTGCCCAGAGTAGAGTCCTTCTCTGCCTCAGCACCGTTGGCAGTATTGACTGTTGGTTGACATTTGGGGGGTAGCTGTCCTGTGTGGTGTAGGATGTGGGGCCGTGTCCTCGGGCTCGACTGTGCCCGGAATGTTGCTGGACTTTGCTAAATGCCAGTGGTGGTAGAGACTTGCCTCAGTAGAGAGCCACTGACCTGAAGCCTGACAGCGAGAACAATACGTATTTCAGGCTTTGGCTGGCAAAGGAAGATGTCTGTTGAGGGAAGCAAGCAAGCAGTCAGGCAGCAAGACTCACTGAACTGTCAGGTCCCCAGAGAAAGTTTCACATGCCTTCTTCGGTGACTGTGCTCTCTAATGCTGGAAGTCTCAAAAACGCTTGCGCTTTTTTTTTTCCAGCGCTGAGGTTTGAACCCAGGGCTTTGTGCATGCTAAGCAAGCGTTCTATGACTAAGCCGCTTCGCTCACCCCATTTTTCTTTCTTTCTGTCTGTCTGCCTGCCTGCCTGCCTCCCTCCCTCCCTTCCTCCCTTCTTCCATTTCTGTCCCTCTCTCTCTCTGACTCTCTTTTTCTTTCACACTGGAGATTGAACCCAGGAGTGCTTTGTCACTCAGCTATATCCTCAGCCCTTTTTATTTTTTAAGAGAAGGTCTCACTGAGTTTTTCTGGCTGGGCTTGAACTTGTGATCCTCCTTGCCTCTGTCTTCTGAATAGCAGGGATTACAGTTGTGTCCCATCAAGCTTGGCACAAATATTTTATTTTTTTATTTTTGGCACAAATTTTTTTATTTAGTATTTAAAAATTAGTAGAACAAAGCAGAAGAAACCGCACATATTACTGATGGTTTGGAGCATCCCAGGGACAAAGGCTGCTGTGCAGGACTTGGAATTCACTTGCAGAAGTTTCAAAGGCTCGTGCAGGAGACAAAGCTTTCCGTTCTGCAGTCAAAACATCACTTCTAACTTTGGAAATCTGTATTTTGCTTCAAACCAGAATTGTAGCGATGCTACTAAAAAAGCATGTTATTTATAAAATGCCAAAAGCATGCTTCTGAAAGTGGGATGCATTTACTCCTAAACCAGGACTCTTTGGTTACTAGTATTTACATGGATAAGTAATTTTTTGGTTATGAGATATTAGAATTTATGAAATATGCTTTATTTATTTATTTATTTATTTTCAATAGCTGAGCATGGTGGTACATGCCTGTAATACCAGCTACTTGGGAGGCTGAGGCAGGAAGACTGCAGTTTTGAGGCCAGCCTGGGCAATTGAGCAGATGAGACCTTGCCTCAAACAAACAAAAAAAACAAACAAATGAAAGGGGCTGAGGATCTAGCTTAATGGTAGAATGCTTTTCTGGCGCACAGATGGTCCTGGATTCAGTTCTTGTTACTACAAAGACAAACAAAATGAAAACCAGAGCAACTTCCCTCAGTTTATATCTAAGTAACAGTGAAGAAATTTAGAAATTACTTTTTCCTTGTTTTCTCATTGTGAAATCCTTTGAATAACTCACTTTAACCAGAGTCTGTAATTAATTTTCCTGAAGTTTATTAATGGATACAGTCTTAGGCAGACCTTTTCAGTATTTCTGCAAATTCACTGACAAATTAGTAAGCTGCCAGCAGAAGAGACTTTATATTTAAAAGAATGTGGTGTATGTAGTGGGAAAGCTTGAATACTTCTGACAGAATATCCAAGATGGATGATTTGGACCATCCTTGAGTTTGCAGGAGATTTCAGTAAGCACTTGCTTCCTTTTGTGTAGATAGGAGATTTTGAAGATGTAACTCTACATTTATATAATGAATTTATAGAAAAATTTTATTTAGATGTAAAAAAATACAAATGCAGTTGGGTGTGGTGGTGCATGCTCGTAATCCCAGCACTTGGGAGGCTGAGGCCAGAGGATTGTTTGGAGTTCAAGGCCAGTCTGGGCTGTACATAGTGCATTGAAGGCCAGCCCAAATGAATACATAGCAAGATCCTATATCAAAATAACTGAAAAAGAAAAAAAAAAAGAATACAAGTATGGAGTGAAAGCTGAAAGTACTATAGTTCCTTCCCCTACTACTCTCCCACTGCCCTTTCTTTGTTAAGGGTCAAAATGGTGTGTGGCCTGAGCTTTTCTTTGAATTTTACATATTAGTAAAATTTACACTTATATATGTGTAAGCACATGAGAATATATGCTTATTTTTACTTAATGGTTTACATTGTTGATTGTTCTGTATCAGTAGTTAATGGCTCTGCCTCTTTTTTTTTCTTTTGAGACAGAGATTTCACTTTGTAACCTTGGCTGGGCTTGAACTCTCCACAATCCTCCTGCCTCAGCCTCCTAAGTGCTAGGATTACAGGGGCATGCTACCACTCCTGGCAGCGCTGCCTGAGTTTTAATGACTGCATACTGCTTCATAAAAAGAATGTACCAAAGACATTGTGATTATACTTAACCCTACTGAGCCTTATACTTAATGGTTAAAAATGGGTAAATTTTGTGTTATGTGTATTTTATAAAAAAATTTTTAAACAAATTACGAACTGGGCATGGTGGCATGTGCCTATAATCCCAGCTACTTGGGAGGCTAAGGTAGGAGAATCTTGAGTTTGAGGCAAGCCAGGGCAATATAGCAAGACCCAGTCTCAAAACAAAACAAGCTAGGCCTGGTGGTGGTGCATGGCAGGTTTGTATTTCCAGCAATTGAGAAGCTGAGGCAGGAGGGTTTCAACTTTGAAGCCAACCTATATAATATAATGAGACTTCCCTCAAAAGAAAATGAAATTATATAATTGTTAAATAATCATTTTTGTGCCATAATAATTTCCTTATTAATGGGCATTTATGTGATTTGTAGTATTTTCACTGTGTTATAAATAACAACCAAGTTTGGTTTTTTTTTTTTCATGTCAGATGGGTAATGTGCCGATGTCGTAACAAGGATTGTGGGAGGCACATATCATGCATAAGCATGAAAATTCAGTCATTACGCTCATGAACTGAAGGCTCCAACCAAGTGTTTTTGTATATATTCTTCAGGTTGGAAGATTCTGTTTCTTTGGTTTCAAACATTGTCCTGTACCCTAAGATCAATGACACATCATCCTGATATAGCCAATAGGGTACCGCCCCATTTTTCTTTGGGAACAACTGAGGAAGAAGCAGCCTTTTTCCTTCTAGGTTTTAAGTATTTATTGTTATACTGTTAGAGAAGAGACTATCCTCTGGTAATCTCTTTAGTTGAGGATTTTCATTCATTAGCCCATCTGCTTGGTGGGGACCTGGGCAAGGCCTGCCGTCAGCACTTTACTGGTCTCTGCAGACGTGGCTGACCCAGGCGATGAGCTGCTCCCACAGGCATTTCTGGAGATGAAAGAAGGCCAGCGCTGTGGGAAAGCCGGGGCTGTGTCAGGAGGCCTGGGCACAGCACAGTTGCTCAGAGACCAGAGGAGGCCCAGGGCAGACCTGGCTGGTCTCTTCCTTTCTGTGGGGCAGTTGGCTGGTTTGGTGTTTAGTAAATTTACTTTTGGGTTTGAGGTTTTCTTACATACCTATTGTGTTTTTCCTTTTCTGTTTTGAGACAGAGTCTCACTTTGTAGTGCAGGGTAGGCTTGAACCCACTATGTAGCCCAGGCTGGCCTTGAATTTGTGGTGATCCTCCTGCCTCTGACTCCCCAGGGCTGGGATTGCAGGTGTGCACCACCATGCCTGGCTTTTTCTTACCTTTTTTTTTTTTAAGTACCTATTGTTTTGAAGTGCTAACCTGCTGACTGTCTGGCCCTTTAAATCTACATTCCATTTTCTCCAGAAAAACACAGGGCAGGTATTTTTGGAAGCATTGTGTATTCAGCAAGTAGATCCTCCACTGTTCCAGACCCTTCGTTGCTCAGCAAGTCAGCACAGTTCTATTTTTGACTTGAGCAGGAAAAAGAAAACATGGGTCATGTGAATTGACCAGGAGTTGCTTAATGGGGATATTGTCTGATGCAGATTTAGTCCCAGAGTGACGCAGCGTCCTGCCACTCGTGTGTTTTGGGTTGAGAAATGGTCTGATGGGGAAGAGGGAGGGAAGGAAAACCGGTGCCATGTCATTGCAGGACCTGTCTTCTTCCACCTGGGCTGCAGCTCAAGGCCACAGACCAGAGCAGAAACCCTCATGCTCAGAGCTCAGTCTCTGTCACGCAGGCCTGGTTAGGATTGCTGTTTGTGGTTACAGTGTCTCTTCCCCAGTCCTAGTGCCTCTGAGTGCAGGAGACCACGCAGAGTCTGGGGGCAGCTGCTGTGGTTCCTGCCACTTCCGGAGGAAGTAACCGATGGGCTGGGCTTTATGAAAGTGGCTCTACCTCCGCGTCCCACTGGGGAGGGGAGGGTAGTAGAAACAGTATGCAAATGGTTTTCCATCTAGCAGAGGCAGGACTTTAAGGGAGTCCTCCCCAGACCATCTTCTGTTTGGTGGGGGGGTGGGGAGGTTTTGAGACAGGGTCTTACTTTGTAGTGCAGGCTGGCCTTTAGCTCACTACATAGCTCAGGCTGGCCTCGGACTCGTGGTGATCCCCCTGCCTCAGCCTCCCAAGTGCAGGGATTACAGGCGTGTGCCCTACAGTCAGCCCCCAGACCATCTTCTGTGAAGGTACTGCTGTCCTTTCAGAAGTTATTCTTACCACCATTCTAGTTGTCAGGTAATTAAGAGAACAGAATTTTATGCTTAAGAGGATTGTGATGAAATGATTAATGAAAACAGTGTTTCAGAAGAATCCAACCAAATAATAAATAGCCTTCGTGTAGTATTTTATACGAGTCAGGATGTAACCCATAGGTTGTCAGTTAATGGAGGAAAATTGAGAATTTTAGAGCTTGCATGTGATTTTAACAATCTACAAATCAAAGTCACATTAAATCAGTTGACTTCATGTAGAAGTAAAAGAATCACTTAGAATTTACCTACTTTCCAATTTTATAAATGTGGATTGTATTGAGATGTCCCCCCAAAGATTCATGAAGTGGTAGGTGGCACTTTTCAAAGGTGGCTGGATCTAGAGTGTGGTGCTGGGATTATGTGCTTTATGCTGGGACTAAGGGTGTGTGATTACTAAATTAGTCCACTGATTGGCATGGCATAGTTCTGGGTGTGGATAATGGGAAGGCCCATCCTGGGTGTGAGTGCTATCTGTCCTAAGGACCTATAGCCTGGATAGACTGTAAGGGACAGAAAGAGGGCTGCTGCCGTAGCTTGCTTCTGAGCTCCTTTGCTGCTTTACTGTCTTCCTGCCTTGAACTGTTTCTCCTCTGCGATGCCCCTCTGCCATGCTGCCCTGCCCCGGAGCTAGCGGACTGTGAATTGAAACCTATACATACTATGAGCTAAATCAACCTTTCCCCCTTTAGCTGGGGTGTTGGGTGTTCAGCAACAAGAAAAGTAACTAAGACAATAAATATGAAATCAAATACTCTAATTTTTAGTTTTCTTTAAAAATAAAAATGTATGTATTCATACATTTCATTTTCTTTCCTGTCTTCAGCATATTGAAAATCATTTTGTTTTCTTGATTTTCCTCTGTTCTCTAGGCATTTTAGATGTGTAAGCTCTGAAGTTAACCAGGTAGAAGTGACCGAGCTCTTTTCTTCTAGGCTCTGGGTCACTAGGAGACGGCCACAAGCAAAGAAGGGTCAGGTTACCTGTGCACCTCACCAGGTTGTCCTGAGCCACGTGACATGTCCGTGTCCTTTCACTTTTTCTGTGAAACATGATTAGCAAGAAAACGGCACTCACATTGTCTTGTACATTCTACAAGAAGAACATTCTTCCAGAAGTGGAGCAGGTGCTTAAGAAATAGAAACTCTGAAGTAAAATTAAGTAGCCTTGTCATGACTTAACTGTTACACTGTTAGAACCTGGCCTTACCAAACATTTGCTTTCCTTCTACAGGAAGGCGGTTACTGTGCCTTGTGGCTTCCATTTGCTCCTGGCTTTGTGCTAAAAGGGTGGTTATTATCTTCTTAATGACCTACAGTTTTTTGGTTTGTTTTTCTTTTCCTTTTTTAACTTAGAGACAGGGTCTCACTGCGTAGTTCAGTCTGGCTTTGAACTTGCAGTAATCCTTCTGCCTCAGCCTCCTGGTGTTGGGATTACAAGTATGTGGCACCACACCCAGCTTGTTTGTTTTTTGACCTTCAAATGTAGCGGGTAACTACTCACCAAAATATTCATGATTCTGGTTTGTCCTGTTAAAGGAATCCTGCCCTCCCCACCCACCTACCTTCCCCTTTTTGTTTTTGTTTATTTTTGAGACATTTAAAATGTAAGGAAGAGTGAAATTGTCAAGTACCTGTGTTTTCACCAGCCACTGTTTTTAACTATGGGTATCTCTGCAAGCTTGTTCTTTTCCTTCTCGTTGCTTCTGTGTTGTCCTCTTCATTCCTCTTCCTTCTCTTTCTTCTTCTTCTTTTCTCTCCTCTTCATTTTACCTCTCCAACTTTCCTTCCTTTGAAAGGGACCTGGGACTCTTGTACTTAATGGATGCTTGAAAATTACCAGATAAAATGGATCATGCTTTGTAAGTGGGGTTAAAAATTTCTCATAGTTGGTTTTGGGCATTTTTTTGTTTGTTTGTTTTTGTTTTGGTGGGGGGATGCTGGGGATCAAGCCCAGGGCCTTGTACTTGCTAGGCAAGCGCTGCTCCACTTGAGCTAAATCCCCAGCTCACTTGCCTATGTTTTTAGAGGCTTTTTACTTAAAATAGGAATTTTTTTTAATTTTTATTAGTACATGTTTGCATTGCATAATAATTGCATTCAAGTGGGAAGTTGGGATTTAGACCTAACACATCTTGATTCTTTTTACTTCCGCTTCCCCTGCCCCTCCCTCCATTGCTTCCCCAACCCATAGGAATTGATTGATGAGTTTGAACTGAATTACTGATGTTTTATTTATTTATTTACTGAGACGGGCTCTCGCTGTGTAGTTGAGGCTGGCCTTAAATTTGTGATCCTCCTGCCTCAGTCTCCCTCCTTACTGGAGTGATAGGCATATATCACCTTGCTTTCCTGACCATGCTGGTTTGTTGTTCATCTAGCATGACACCAAGTTTGCCTTCTCTTCGAATCTTGGTTAATTTTTAGGTTCATGGGTTCCTTGCGTTGAGGAAGTAGTTTATTTATTTTTATTTTTATTTTTTTTTGAGGCAGGGTCTCCCTAAGTAGTTCAGACTGACCTTGAACTCACTGTGTAGCCAGGCTGGCCTCAAACTCGAGGCCATCCTCCTTGCCTCAGCCTCCCAAATGCTGGTGTGAGCCACCACACTCAGCTGAGGAAGTAGTTTATTATTTGTATTAGAAGATTTCTTTCAGGCCAAGATTCTTTAGGAAAGTGAAAATGAAAATAACTGAATTATTAGGCACCACTTGCTATAGGCAGGTGTAGTTTACTATGGTCAAGAGCATGTAGGAGTTGGACATTTAGCTTGGTGGTAGAATGCTTGCCTAGCAAGTACAAGGCCCTGAGCTCAATCCCCAGCAGCTCTCCCCCTCCAAAAAGAAAGCATGTAGTCTCTTGGACAGATTGACAGAATTTGTTCCTTGAGACATGCTAAATATAAAGGTGACGATGATGATTTTGTGTGATGCTGAGGTGAAACCCAGGGCCTCGCATGTGCCAGGCAGTGGTCTACTGAGCTACATCCCAGCTATAAAGGTTATGATTTGACAGTGGTAGTAAATGGTTTTAATGTCTTTATTTCCTTCATCTTTCATTTTATCATGTGAGTTAAAAATACATAATCAGAATTTTAAAGCAGAGGAGTGAAACTTCACACTGTTTGTTTTAAAGGTTATTTTTTTGAAGTGTTCTTATTTTTTGCAAGAATTGTGAAACAAGATCTCCTGGGGCCCTTTGCTCTGGTTTTAAACTCTCTTTGGAAAATACCACAATATAAATTTAAAAGGGAACTCTTGAACAGCTGTTGTTGATCTGATATGGAAGCAAGTCTGTGATTTGACAGATCATGCATAGACATGGAGCAGTGACTGTAACATACTGTTGCATGTTGAAAAAGCCTATAATGTTAAAGTGGCATGTGTGCACGTGTATTTATGCGTATGTATATGTGTTTAGAGATCTCTATCCCAAGAATTACCACAATTTCTCTCTGATAATTTGGCCTCTCAGAAGCCCTTGCTTTCAGTTTCTCATTCTTCTGGGTTTCAGAGTGTTGGGAAAGAGCCTGTACTACTCTTACAGTACAATCCGGGAATGAAGGAGAGAGATCTGAGTACGTGGCAGCCTGTTTGCTAAGTAGTTTCTTGGGCTTTCAAGTGGGAATTGTCCCAGTGGAGTGGGAATGTTCACTGACTGGAAGGTCACTGACTGGGGGTGCAGAGAGAGAAGTAGGATGGCCACCACCACAGGACGCAGACAGAACTCGAGTCTGCCACCAGCGGCTGAAATGATGAGATTCTTGATTTATGGTTTCTGTAGTGCTCTGTTCCTGTAGTTTTAAGGAATATGCTCATCAGTGAACTGAGAACATTATTCCAGATTACCAACTCAGCCATTTCTAGTTTGTACTTCAAAGGAGAGTAATTAGAAGTTTCTGTGAGTTGCTTTAGACATCAATAAATAAGTTAGTAATTAAACTGGGCATGGTGGCACACGCCTATGATCCCAGCACTTGGGAGGCTGAGGCAGGAGGATTGGTGTGAGTTTGAGGACTACATGGCAGTGTTATCGGATGGGTTCTGATATTGCTGGGTTCTTTCCCTCCTCAAGCAAAGAATTCAGTGAGGGGGACAAAAGTAGTTCCAAAGTTTTATTTCAAAGTATAGAGGAAAGAAGAAAAGAACGGTTGAGCATAACAATAGATACAGCAAAATGGGTACCGGACCTATAAGGCACAGTAGGGGTTACCACGAGACAGGCATGGTAGCAGTGGTGCTGGGAATGCAGCCATCATCTTCCATGGGAGGGGAAAAAGGAGAGCTCCTTCCCGGTGGCGCAGTAGAGAAGAAGGTGCTTGCTTCAGGCGTTGCTAATATTTATCCGAATGGAGTTCTCTTGGAAACTCGGGGAGAACTTCCTGCAGTCCACGTGAGGGCTGGTGCTTGAAAATCACGCCTCAGGCTGACGTCAGGTCCAGGCCACTCCCCCAGGTCACGCTCCCTTGCCAGCCAGCCTTAGCCACGCCCTAATCCTATTTCAGCAGGACCCTATCTCAGAAAAGTTAATAGTTGACTTTTAGAAATGAGATAAATGGAGGCCAGGCATGGTGGTGCACGCCTGTAATCCCAGCATCTGGGAGGCTGAGGCAAGGGGGATTGCCTCAAATTCGAGGCCAGCCTGGACTACATAGTGAGTTCAAGGCCAGCCTGAACTATATAGTGAGAGCCTGCCTCAAAAAAAAAAGGATAATTGGGAAGCTGCACAAATTTTTGGAGTCAAGTGTTTATTAATACACTGGGACTGTTTGATGGCCTAACCCAGTGATGGTGAGCCTTTTCGAGACGAGTGCCCAAACTGCAACTCAAAACTCACACTTATCACAAAATGCCACCACTGCAATTAAACCCTAATACTGAGGATTTGGTTTAGAAGAAACAACTCATGCATTAACATCTTTTGTCTTAAAAGAAAAACAAATAACTCGTGTGCCATACATAGGCTTGCCACTACTGACCTAATTTATTACCTGTGGAATACTTGGCTGGATGTTTTGTCTATCCGTAGAAGGTTTGCCTTATGCTTCTCAAGGTATACGTTGGAGGGAGCCAGGATTATATGGGGCGAGAACAACCAGAGATCTTCACCTAATTGTGGATCACCTGAGTTGTTTCCTCACTATCCCCATCCTTCAGGAAGGCTGAGGAAACTCCTTCACTGGATTTATTGTGACTTCTTGCTATGTTAACCTGTCTTTGATAGTGAGATAAAAGCCATTTTTTTCTGGCACTAGACTCCCCACTTTCAGGAGGAAGAGAGATGCTCTGCAGGCCATTTGTCCTTTTTGAGACAGGGTCTTTCTTGCTCTGTAGTCTGGACTGGCCTGAGACTTGCTGTGTAACCTGGGCTGGCCTAGGACATCCCCCACCCCCCACCCCCACACCCTGTGCTGGTATTACAGGCATTACTGGTCCATTGGCTCTGCAGATTGTCTCTGTATCCCCAGTACCTGTGTAGTAGGTTGTTGTCTTCTTCACATGGCCCCTCATTTGTCTTCCCATTCTTCAGAACATGTTTGCAAAGAAACATATATGCTTGCTGTTGAAAATAGACTGCCTTCTTTTCAGGAAGTGTTTAAATAATTGAATAATGACAAGAGTGTTCTTACTAATCCAATCTAGTATTCCATGACTGGTTCTGGGTATTAATTTGCCAGGTTTATGCATATTGACCTCCTTGTTCTTCCCTAAGGAAGTCGTGTATCACTTGCCTTTTGTGCAGCTTTGATCTACCTTTTGCACACTTCCTCTTTCCTTTTTTTTTTTTTTTGTGTGTGTGCTGCAGATCGAACTCAGGGCCTTGAGCTTGCTAGGCAGGCGTTCTAACCACTGAGCTAAATTCCCAGCCCTCATACTTCCTCTTCATTATACTTGCAGTCTTCCTAGGTTTAGGGCACTCCTTGGCATTTTTATTTATTTATTTACTTATTTATTTATTTATTTATTGATGCCGGGGATGAAACACTCCTTGGCATTTTATGAACAGAACTTGCCGTGATGGTTTTTTTAGATTTTTGGCAGGTTTGTCAAGTTTACTATTGTTCCCTAACTGGTTGTTTTATTTTTTTTATTATTATTATTATTTTTTTAACTAACTGGGTTGTTTTAGAGACTACCTTACATTAAGATTTTGGTGGCTACTGGAATCCTAAGAGCTCGTAGCCTTTTAAACATCGTGGACCGCTAGAGAAAAGTTACAATCCTGAAGTGAAGGACAGGAAACTGTGCTCCAGTCTACCCTTCTTTCCCCCACATCTCTGTGGCCTGGGGCCATTGGCAGAGGCTCTCCTAGGGCTTTTCTCTATAAATTGTTGCTACAGTTTGATCCAGATTGATTTGCCCAGCTCGGGTTGTTCAGCAGCTGCCAGTCGCAGAAGGTGTCCGTGGCCTTCTGCTGCAGAGGAGCCAGGTTTTCCCTGGAGGCCTGGCTGTTTTGGCTTTGAGCTTGGCTGCAAACCAGCACACCCGTTTCTTGAAGGCCGTGTTTCCCAAAAGGGCCCAGCACATCCCTTAAGGGTAAAATGCATGGTAGTCAGACAAATTTGGTAAACATTTTATGTTCTGACCCTTCTTTATAAGTCAGAATGTATAGTATTAGATTAAAGATCTCAAAAGGAAGTGGGAATAAAGATTTGGGGAAGTCTTATGGCAAAGAAACCAATTCAAACTTTGTTTAGCCACTTTGACCTTAGATACTCCCATGCTCCTAATATTTATATGTATTTTCTGAAAACAGGTGCAGGTGACTTGGGGGTGGGGCTAGCTTTTCCCGGCTCACCAGCCAATTGTGTGCTCTCTTCTCAGTTCCACCCAGCCAGGCCACTACCCATGTCTGGGAGGAAAGAAAAGAGGGTTTTGGCACATGCCATATCTGTCCGTCTGTCCGTCCATCCGTCCATCTGTATAGAATGTATGTCGTGGGAGGATTTAAATTACAGAAGGGGACAGGTGCTGAAAAGTAGGGTTCCCTACCCCTCATGCTGCTGGTTCTTAAACTTTGCTAGCACCATGCTGGTACTTATTGGCCCATTTCCCTAATGATATCACAGAGGGTGCCAGACATTCAAATACATTTTTAAAATCTTTAGTTTTCACTTCAGTGTAACTTGTTTTCCCTCTTTCATGTAGCAGAATTCGAATTGTAGTAAAATATACATGAGATATTCACCATTTTAACCATTTGTAGGAATACAGTTCAGTGGCATGAAAGAAGTTACTCCCAGTAAGACTTTCTCATCACCCCGGGCTAAAACTTGAAACAGATAAATAATAATGACTTTCCTTTCTCACCTTTCTCTAGACTCTGAGAATCTTGATTCTACTTTGTATCTTCGAATTTTCCTCTTCTAGGAACTTCGGGTAAGAGCAGAGTACCATAAAACCATATATATATATATATATATATATATATATATATATATATATATATATATATATATATATGGTTTTATGGGCTGTAGCAGAAAAAAAATACGTATGTATTTTTTTTTTTCCTGATGGGCCTCCTGTGACCCACCCCTGCCACAACCCATGTCTAGTATGGGAAGGTGGGGAGAGAAAGAGGCTTGTGGCCCTTGGCACATCCATCCATCTATTCTTCAATTCATCTGTCATGGTATAGGAATATAGCTTTACATTTTTCTTCTTTCCGTTGTGCTGTATGTGCGTGTGTGTGTGTGTGTATTTTTTTTTTTTTTTAACTGTAAACAGCCTCAGATTGTCTTTTGGAGGAATTTAATAAATAAGATGACAACAACACCTGATGTACATAAATATTGAAAAGACCAATATACTGAAGGGTTCAAAGTAGGCCAAGATGAATCAGTTAGAGGTATTGTCAGGGGCTCTGGGCAGAGGAAGACAACTGAGGCTGACACACAGAGCGATGATGATGAAAAAGAGAGTATGTGAGTGATTCCAGCCTTTCGGACTACATGTTTTAAAGCAGGCAGTCTGGCCAGGTGGAGACATGAAAGGCTACAGACTCTGCTTTTCAAAGCCCTGATCTTGTTTCTGGGGTTGTTTTAGGTTGTAGCTTTTTTCTTTTTTCTTTCATTTTTTCCCCCCAGGGCTTGAACAGTTACACTGAAGATTTTCTGGGTTGGAATTTCTCTTTGATATTGATCTTGGTCATGTTATTAACATTTCATTATGTGGGCTCTTAGACTTGGTAAGTTTGACACAGAGTTTCTCTGAATTAACAAATAATTTTATAAACTATGCAGTTTTCTGGAATGTAGATAATTTAAAGGTAGCTGGATATTGAAAGCTTTTGTTTCCTCCCCCACTTCTTCTTTTTACTAAAGTCCTCACTGAGTAAGAGTCTTAAATGTGAGAAGGGAGTAGACTTTAAAAAGAAAAGTACATCTAATAATCCTTCCTACATATTCATGGAATCTAATTTTACAATCTAAAATTACTCTTTCTGGTGTTCAGTTACTTTATATTTCAGTTATTTAAATTTATTTACAATGCAACACAGCAAGACAAATAGAACTTGCTGTGTTGCACTGTAAACAAATTTGAGACCACAGTACATGCAGGAACACTGTTAGGGTTACAGTGAGGAAATTCTTTTCCTACTGTGTCAGGTCTGCTTTTGCGTGAGGAAAGGGTTGTGGGTCCCGTATCATGTGTTTTTGGAGGAAAAAGGCTGGAGGAATAGGATGATTTTTAAGTTGTTTATACCGAGGGAAGAAATGTTCTAACAATTTTAAGTTTCTTGTCAAAGTAATACATATACATATATTACAGTTAGTTTGAACTTTTTGATCTGTTCTTCTGTTATGTATTTCTAAATAATATCCTTATGCTGCTAAATTTGGTGTTCTTCATTTTAGACGCCTGGTGTCATAGGAAGGTTACAAGCCTGGACCTGGGAGGCAGAAGGTCTGGATTCTTACCCTTCCTCTGCCACTTATTGGCCACATGTCCTTGAGCAAGATACTTAAACTTTTTCTGCCTAATATTTAAATAGGAATAATAATAATAATAACAGTGTTTCCCAGATCTGCCCTTAGTGTTTGTTAGGACCTGGGGCTAAAGTACAAATGGAGACCAGATGGCTAAGTATTTCAAAGGTAGGATTAAATATTTAAAAGATACATTTAAATATTTAAAAGTCATATGCCATGCGCCTAAATATTTAAAAGGTTTAAATGAAGCTGTGTCTGAGGCCCGGCCCGTGCCCACCTGTGCCCCAGGCATCTCCTTCACACCAGGGTCTGACGGTGCCCTCAGGTGTGGGGGGCGCTGTGAGCTGGAGAGACAGCTGCATCTGCTGGGTCATCCCGAGGCCAGGCCGCGTCTCACTGTGTCTCGTGGTGGTCTGAGCAGCGTGAGCTCTCCAGGGAGCCTGGATAGACAGATTCTCTGTTTCCCTCACACCTGACACCTGCCCCAAACTGCTTTTGTTTTGTGTTGAAGGACAGGATGAGTTCTGGAGCTCAGGTCATTGGATGCCCAGAATGCCCAGACACTGCTCTTTCTCTGGTGACCCAGGGCAGAGGCCGTGACCTGCGCACTTTCGCTGAGCCTGTTTCCAGAATTACAGGACCAGACTTTCCTCTATGGACTGAAAAACCAATCTGTTCTCGTGCTTGAGATAAATGAGTTGTCCAGGGTGCAGGCCCAGTGCAAGGCCTTTTCATCTGGGGCAAAGGTACTCAGAGTGCCCCTGATTGTTGTGGGGATGGCAGTGCTACCTGCAAGCCTGTCAGGCATGTACCTGGGACGCAGGGAGGCCTGTGTGCTGCCTTTTGCTGTGCTGCTATGTGCGTTTCTGCTGTTCTGATGACGCACAGTATGGCCCTTTCCGTTTGGTGTGCTGGGCTGTCGGAGGTGGTATTGCCCAATTTGGCAAATAAAAAATACAAGATGCCCAGATAAGCAGTGGAACATACTTAGTCTGAGAGATTATTATTGTTTATCTGAAATTCACAGTAACGAGGCATCCTGTATATTACCTGGCAGCCCTGGGGGGCCTTTCAGGTTGGCACCTCTGTAGAGACGATCCCCTTTTATTCCTTTGATAATATTCTCTCTGCATTTTCTCTTTCTGGAACACTCTCATGAGTAAGATGTTGGTCAGCTGGATTGAACTTTTGCTTTCATGCCTCTTTTCTTCTATTTGGATGAATTTCTTTTCTGGTTCTCTGAGCAATATCCTAGTTTCCTTGACTCTGTTTTCCCACTTTTTTATCTTTTATTTCTGTTATGAATATTTATGATTCCTAAAATTTTGCTAAAATTTCCTTGTTTTTCTTGGAGGATATTAATGTATGCACGCAATACTATTTGCTGCCACTCCTTGAGATGTCTGTCCTGGGCCTGTCGTGCGGATGATGGGCTTCAGGAGTGAGGGTGTGTAAGGCTGGCTTCTTTGCAATTCCTTGCGGGGCTGCACTCTCCACTAGAGGGTCCCGCAGGTCCTGTGGGGAATCTGTTCACCAAGGTTCTGTTTCCTGGGAGATGCCTCCAGGCTGCTGCTTGGGCAACAGGTGTGGCTTTGGCTTTAGGGGTGGGGATGTGCATGGCTGTTTTCTCTGTTCTGCCCTCAGTCTGGATTTCACCATGGAGCATCCAAAGCTTCGATAACCTGAAGAAGACCCCTCTTCTCTTCCCTCTGCCAGGGGAGAAGGGTTCAGGGTCTGCATGAACTCACTTCCATCCAGCCCTGCTTCAGCCCCACCCACTTGCCCTGCTATGGTTGGCCTCTTTTCTTCTGCTGACTCCAAGGCCTGAGCTTCTGACGTTCCTGGAAGTGGACATCTTTCACCTGCATCCCAGCCTTCTCCAGATCTCAGCGTGGAACTTGTTCACCTGCCGAGGCAGCTCCCTGCCGTGTCCTCTTCCTTTCTCCAGGCCTTTTTGAGACCTTTTACTTTGGCTCTAATTTTATCCTCCATGCCCAGGCCTTAGGTGCATGTATTTTGTAATAGCTTTTGAGATGTGATTCATATGCCATGCAGTCTGCCCCCTTAAAGAATATTGCCTGATGATTTTTAGCATAGTCACAGTTGTGTAACCATCACAGTCAGTTTTAGGACATTTTTTATCATGTCGTAAAGAAATGCTCCTACCTTTAGCTGTCACTCCCTGATTCTCGCAGACCCCTTAAGCAACCACACTAATCTACTTTCTGTCTGTCTGTATTGACTTTTGCTTTTTCTTTTTTTTTTGCAGTAGCATTTATTGAACTCAGGGCCTTATGTATGCTAAGCACTGAGCTTCAGCCTCATATGTGCTTATTTATATAAATACTTAAAAAGAATAACCTCTAACGGCATCTTTGTAGGATTTCAGGAGAGAAAGGAATGAAACTGATGTATTCATTCTGTGTTGTTTCATGTGTAGCCCTTGCCATGTGTAAAATATTAAAATACAGAAGTCACTGCTGAGCGCCCTATGGTGTGTGTGCGGCTCGTCCAGTGCTGTGTGGTCCTCTGGCCCGGCCCTGCAGCCCCTCATCACTGTGAATGTAGGGTCCAGGTGTGGGCCAGGTTACATAGGGGGCTCTTTTCTTGGCCAGTGCATGACTGGGAGAACACAGGTCTCAAAAGCAGGAGAAGAGGTCACAGGAGAGTCCACTGAGATAATGCATTTTGAAGGTTCATGGCATTTTGCTGCCTCTTAAAAGAAAATAGTGCATTCATTTTTTTTTTTTTTTTTATGAACTCCAGGTGACCCTCCTAATGGCCGATCTGTAGAGGAGAACAGGGGCACATCCACATTAGGAAAAAGACTGTGCCACTGGAAATGAGATGAAATATACTAGTGGACAAGTGCCATCCTCGAAGTGCTGATGAATCTATGTCCCTTTTTCTCCAAAACGTCAGCACTGCAGAACACCTTCATTGTCTTTTCTCAGAAACATTAGTTCAGGTTTTCCTTTTCTTTTTTCCTATTTTATTAGAACTAATTAACAAAGGAAGGATGTAGTATTTTAATGCTGGTATGTTTCATATGTTGTGTTTATTTATACAGTAACTGCATGATATGGCTGTTGTTAGTAGCTCCCATTTTGTTTTGTTTTTTTCAGACAGGGTCTTGTGTGTGTGTGTGTGTGTGTGTGTGTGTGTGTGTGTTCATACAGGGTCTTGCTAAGCAGTTCAGGCCAGCCTTGAACTCACTATGTAGCCAAGGCTGGCCTCAAACTTGTGGCAGTACTCCTGCCTCAGCCTCCCGAGTGCTGGGATTACAGGTGTGCATCACCACGCCCAGCTAGTAGCTCCCATTTTGAAGCTGAGGAAACCGAGGATGTCTCTTTGGAATCTGGAGAAGGGGTTCTGCATACTTAACTAATAGAGAGAGAGAGAGAGAGAGAGAGAGAGAGAGAGAGAGAACGAGAGAGAGAACATTCAAGATCAAGGAAAAATGCAAGTCAAGAAGGAGGAGTGGATGTCCCCAGAAGACACATAGCCCTGCAGCTGAGCAGTGGCTGGGGTCAGATTGTGTAGGGCCTTGGGTAGCAGGCTGACGAATTTGAACTTAGTTTGGACTTAGTTTGAACTTAGTTTGAGGTACTTAATTGGGGGAGTGATAGAATTAAATTGGGGTTTGGGAAGATGAATATGGCAGTTACAAATGAGAGGGTGGAGAAATGGAGAATGTGGTGTTTAGGTGTAATGGGGATATAAAGAGGGTGTGTGTGAAGTCTGTTTTCTAGGAAAGTGCACAGGACCTGTAAGAGAGAAGAATGGCAGGTGAAATTCTTAGATTGACACAGTAATAGTGTAGAAAGAGTCCCATTTTGAGAAATAGATGGTGAATTCCATTTAAGGTATTTGAAATGATTGTGGGACATCTAATTATAAACATACCTCAGGCACTATAACTGCATATCTCAGAATAAAACAAAAATTATAGTTGAACCTTTTTGAAGAGAAGTAACTATTTTATGATTTGCGAGTGTTCAGTAATTATTATTATTATTATTATTATTTTTTTTTTTTAGGGGAGAGGGGATCGTAGGGATTGAACCCAAGGCCTTTACACAATGAATTCACACATCGAATCCTAGCCCTTTAAGAACAATTTTTATTTTTAAGTTTCGAGATGGGATTTCCTTAGGTTGCCCAGGCTGGGCTTGGATTTGGCCTCCTTTTGCCGTAGCCTCCCAGGGTGCTGGGAGTACTGGTGTACACCACCATGCTCAGCTGAAAAAAAAAAGGTGTATATATATATTTTTTTTTTGGGGGGGGTGGAGGGAGGGCAGGGAAGGTGCTGGGGATCAAACTCAGGGCCTTGCACTTGCTAGGCACACTCTACCACGGAGCTAAATCCCCAACCCTTGGTATATTTTAAAAATAAATTGGAAGTCTAAACTTTAGAAAATGTGTGCATTTGCAAAATTGTGAGGAGTTCATTTCTTGTCTTGCTATGTAGTCCAGGCTAGCTTTGAACTTGCTGTGTAGTCAGGCTCCCCTCAAACAAGTGATCTTCCTACACCTCATCCTCCAGAGTGCTGGACTTACAGGTGTGCACTTCTGCAGCTGGCGTGATAAGAGATTTTTAAGGAATTTTCAGCCTATGTTGGTGTGATAGTTCAAATAATTGTTTTCTTTAATTCTTCTGCATATCGCTAGCTACTAACAACAGATAACATTTTTGCTTTTACTATATTATATAGTCTAAATATGAAAATAAAATGTATATTAAGATAATAAATTTTATGTTAAGTATATTTTACCACAATTTAAAAAAAATGTGTATCCTGCCTTCTGTTCCTAAGTGCAGGTCATTAATATAATTACGTTGGCTTTGTGATGTATGTGGATTTTCATGTTTGATTGGGAAATTATCCTGTATGTAACTTAACGCATCCCACTTATGGCTATTGACTTTTGAACTATAAAATCCGTTTATATTGCTGTTGTGGAAGGAGAGGCTGACCTGGTCAGGACGTACCTGAGGGAGAGCAAGAGGGAAACACTCTGTTTCTTTCCATGTGACCTGTGTGACCAAATCTTAGGGAGGGAACTATTTTTAAGGTACTGTGGACATTTCAGTCATTTTCTATATTAGAGTGTCAGCGATCCAGTTGTTCTGTTGCCTACTATTCATTGGTTAACAAGATAAATCAAATAGTTCATTTTCTGTGGTTACAGACTGGGCTGGCCATAGTGAGGAGAGATCATCTCACTCATTTTGTGCACGAAAAGCATGAAGAATATAAACTTGAAAGTTCTATTTCTTTTTTGTTTCTTGTTTTTCTGAGACAGGATCTGACTAATGTAGTTCAGGCTGTCCTCAAACTCACTGTGTAACCCAGGCTGGCCTGGAACTCAAGGCGATTTTCCTGCTTCAGCCTCCCAAGTGCTAGGATTACAGTTGTACCCCAGCACGCCTGGCTTGAAAGTTCTATTTCTAATAAAACTTTAAAAGTCGCTAAGTCATTTTGATCAGTCAGTGACTGACTTTGACGCAGAGGATAAAATGGAAACTTCATTGCCGCATACACAGGACTGTAATTTAAACATCTTAGGACCGATTTTGTGGTGTTTCCCTTGGCCCTTCACCAACCTTCTGGGGAATAAAAGGGTTGCAAGTTAACAGTCCCCGCGCAGCCCGGCTCTTCTTGCAGCCCTGTGCTCCTCCATTCTTGTAACAGCTCGTTATCTCCATGGTGCTTTAAAAACATTGAAGTCCACATCTTATTTCAATTTCCTTAGTTTTGCCGAATGCCCTTTGGTCCCATGAGCCGCATGGGTATCATATAGTATTTAGTCATCGTGTCTCCTTAGACTTCTTGCTGCTGCCACAGTTTCTCAGGCCTCCCTTGCTTCTAACGGCCTCGATGGTTTTGAGAGGCCTGATCATGGATTTTGTGCCTGTCACTGGCTGGGATTTGTCTGATGTTTAGGCTGAGCGTGGAGTTTCTGGAAGATTGCAGAGTTAATGTGCCATTAGTGTCACGTGAAAAGGACTTAATAATGTCAGTGTGATGCGTTCTAGTTTATGTTGACCTTGGTTATCTGGTGAGGTAGTGTCCGTGGGTCTCTCCACTGTAAAACTAGTCTCACTTCCATACTGTGGTCTTTGGAAGAAATCCACTTAGGGGTGAGGAGTTGTTCTTTACTTCCATGAGGGCTGATGGGCTATTTTCTTTCTTTATAATTTATTTTTTTTTATTTTTTTTTATTTTTTGGTGCTGAGAATTGAATCCAGAGCCTCATGTGTTCTAGGGAGACACTGGGTGGGGATATTTCATAAATTACTAGGAAGTCTTCTGTTAGGAGATTTGCCTACTTTCCCCCCATTCGTTTATTTATTCACTCATTTCTATCAGTGTGGACTCATGGCTGTTTTGTTTTATTTTTTGGGTGCAGGGGATTGAACTCAGGGCTTTGCACTTGCTAGGCAAGCACCCTACCACTGAGCTAAATCCCCAGTCCCACGGCTGTTTGTTTTACACCTTGGGCTATTATCTAGTACTGCTTTATTTAGTTGCCCAAATTGTTCCTCCTTTCTATTGGCTCTGTGTCCTCTTGACATGCTCCTATCTATGTAGTGTTTTCTATTTTTGGGTGGTGAGTTCAAACATTTTCTTTTATTTCCTCCATGCTTATTTGGTACATTTCCTGCCTGGTCCTGGAATCAGCCATTTCTCCAAGGAATGGAGGAAGCTGTTAAAAATGAAGAGCAGAGTCCGAGAGGTTTTCCTTGTCTTGGTCATTGTCAGGAGCTGCACGGGGCTGGGTTTACCTTCTCACCTTCCTTCTTGTCTTCTTTTTCCTGTCTAATCTGTCTGTAAGATTGCTCTGCTTTGATTTGAGCAGCTTTAGGTTTTTAGAAGACCAGACTTGGATGAAGAAATTTCACTGCTGCTTTATGTGATCCAAATTCCAGTATTGATACTATGTAGGAACCTGGCTACAAAGATTAGATTTGGTTTGACATATCTTTGGACTGTGATTTGTGTCTTTTATTACAGTCTACAGGAATTTTACAGATGCATGAATCTGGGGATATAGTTACGGAAGTTAATTTTGTTGTTATTTTGAAACAGAGTCTTGCTATGCAGTCCAGGCTGGCCTTGAACTCACTGTGTAGTGCAGGCTGACCTCAAATTTGAGGCGATTCTCCTGCCTCAGCCTCCCAAGGAGGTAGGATTATAGGCAAGCAGCATCAAGCCTGGCTAGATTAATTTTTAAAACTCACAAGTCAGAAAAAAAAATACATATATAATATATGTATCTTTTTTTTTTTTTTTTTTTTTTTTTTAGAATTTATATTTCTGTATAATCCCTGGGGCTCCTGGGGAACACTCCCTTTCGAGGGCCTGAGACTCCACAGGAGGATGTTGTTTGGGACTCCCTTTCCTATTTCTTGCCCCTGCAGCGGAGAGAGCCACCTTCTGCTGTTCCCTGAGAAGACAGCACTGCAAGGGCTCTTGCTGCTGCTCGTGGGGTGTTCTGTGTACTGTGAAATGTGATGTTCACGGCATTTGTAATGTTACTGTGGTTCGGGGGCCCTGGTGAGGTGCTGCTGCTGCTGCTTCTGCATCTCTTGTCTAGCGTCTCTTGGGTCCACTTCCCTGCCTTTGACCTGGTGGGATGTGCCTCAGCCTCGATTCTCACCCCTGCCTGGGCTTGCAGCCCAGCCCAGGCCCTGTGTTTGACCTGTTGAGCCCCTAACCCTCTTCCCTGTGTAGTCCCATCTTCCCCCAGAGGATGACTCTTCCTTAACTTCTTTCTTTTCTCCCTCAGAGCCGGGCCTGGCTAGTGACAATGTCATCATAAACGTCCAGAATGTGGTCCTGACTATGGGCCACATGGGTCTGCCTGTGGGTGTGGGATGAAAAGGGCAGGAATAGTTCCAGGAAGGGACTGATGGTTCCTTGTTGTTTGAATTTTTTCTTTTTAATAAAAGACAATTTATTTGAAGATGGGGAAAGAGGGGGGAGAGAGAGAGAAGGGGGGAAGGGAGAACAGACATGGCAGACAGCTACTCTGAACAAATGAATAGGGAGTATTAAAAGTGAATAACTCCTGTTTTTGAATTTTGTATGCATTGTTCCATGCTGTGTCTGATTATGATAAGGTTCCCACTAAATATGAGCAGCGTGTGCTGTTACCCTCGCTTTTTAGGTGGAAGATTTTTGGATATAAGGAAGCCTAGGGAAAAAGGGGATGTTGGTGCGGGAACAGAACCTGGATGGAAGAAGTGCTGTGTGCTCCCTCCTGCCAGCGTGTTGGGAGCTGGGACGTCACAGGTCCATTCCTCACACCAAAGTTTGTCCTCAGACTCTAGCTCAGTTTTGGGAACTGTAGGCCTGCACTTTGTGTGCTCTTGCTTAACTTACTAATAACCAACAAGAATGTAAATTGGTAAAGTTATTTCATAGAGCTGCAGAAAGAAGTAAATAGGAAACTTGTCCTGTTCTTCTACTCATTGAATCATTCATTTGTCATTCATTGAGAAAATATTTCTCTTAAAACTAATAAGCAAAATGGAAAAGTAAAATCTTTCTAATATGAAAACTGAAGTATTATACAACATCATTTTGTTGCCTTTGACATTAGCTAATAAATATTTATAACATTAGGGGACCAGATGCACTAAAAATAACTAATGCATACCTGGTAGCAATGAAAATTTTGTAGCCTTTGGGAAATCATTTGTGTTCATGGGTCAGGAAAGATGACCTGTGGCTAGATCAAAATTGGAGGACTTTTAGTGTTGTTTTTTTCTTTTTATTTTTGAGATTTATAATATTCATTAATATAAAAGAAGCTATGAAAGAAACCTGTTTAGCTGAGAAAAGTCCAGCACTTGCTACATGTGTCTGAGTCTTGCCTTTGCAGAAAGCCTTATAATGTCCTACAAAAGAAGTATTACATTTCCTAGTTTGTGAAAGGCTGCCTGAGGACTTCTAATGTTTTCTTAGAGAAGGTAAATGTTGGCATACAACAGGGCTTGGAGGAGGAACAGGTTGTAGGGAACGCGAGAAAGTTTTAAGTTTGAAGGGCTTTTGGAAGAGCCAGGTGGATTATCTGTTGTACTGGCAGTTGTCAGGATGGCTCTTACGGTAGAGCAAGGGCCCAGTGCAGAAATGTGCGAACTCAGAATGCCTATGATTGATGAGACCACAGGGTTGCTGAGGTCTGAGGTTGCCTTTCAGTAAAGATAGATGATCAAGTCTGAAGGGACCCTCCAAGGGAGAGAAGAGAGAAGACAGAAGAGAAAGTTCCTAGTAAGAATGCTTTTGGGTTTTTTTTTTTTGTTTTATTTTTGGTGGTGTTGGTGATGGAATCTGTGGCCTCACACATGCTAGGTAGGCAAGGGATCTGTCACTGAGCCACAGTCCAGCCTTTTTGGAGTGTTTTTCTAGCTGTGAGACACTTGCTTTATTTCATTTAGCAGCTCTGAACTACAGGGTAAGATTTCTGGGACCAGAAGAATTTCAGATTCTGGGATATTTGCGTGGACTTTGCTGGTTGAGGATTCTCAGTCTGAAAATCCAAAGTGCTCTGAAATCTGAAACTTTTTTTTTTTTGGTACTGGGTATTGAGTCCAGGACCTTTGCACTGAACTACATCTCCACCTCGCCACCATTTTTTTTTTTTTTGAGGCAAGATGTTGCTAAATCACTAAGTTGCCCAGCTTGGGCTTGACTTTTTGATTCTCCTGCCTTAGCCTCCCGGAGTGCTGGGATCAGAGGATGAATCACCACACTTGGCTGAAATCTTAAACTTTTGGGTTTTAGATTTCACATTGCTCAAAAAATTATGAATTGAGAAGCCTTTTACGTTTTGCATTTCCTATTCAATGACAGCATACACGTTAGTTTGTACCTTTGAGGAATGGGATACTTAGGATAAGAATGACCTCAGGTCCCTGGCTAATAGAAGTGAGGCATGCAGTAAAAACTCCATCTCCAAACCTGCCTTCTTTCTATTATACCTCATAGTCTAGATTTTCCTTTTTGAGTCTTTATTTTGAAATAATTTTTACTTATAGAAAAACTGCAAAAAATGTACAGAAACTTTCTATATGCCACTTACTCAACTTTCTTTAATGTCTTACATTAATTATAATGCACTCATCAAACTTTTTAAAAATTCCACTGGCTCCTGATGGAGGATGGTCCCAGCCTGGCCAATAGTGGAGGGATAGACAAGATTTGAAGGAAGGAGGTGCCTGGGGTGAGTTCTTGCCTAGTGATTATTATCTTTCACTGCGGAAGAGAGAGAGGGAAAGATTAGAAACAGCCTCTCTCTGCTGGCAGCATGGTAGTTAATAAGGAAGACCAGAAAGGATTGTCATCCTGCTTGTCCTTGAGGCCCCGCTGGAGGGTGACTGCAGGGTTTTGCAGTCAGGCCTCCCCGTGGCCTGCCTTTCTCTGGGGCTTCCCTTGGCAGCTGGAAGAAGCAAAAGAACTAGTTATTGTTGAGCTTTCCCCTTGACCTGGGAGCACTTGGATGGAGAGGAGTGGGGCCAAGTATGAGGGCATGCAGGTTGTGCTCTTGGGGACGGCTGAGGTTTGCAGGACTTTGTCTCTGCAGGGCACTTTCCTTAGCTGCTCCTGCAGGCAGGGAGGATGGACGAGGCAGGCCAATTTGCAGAGGCCTGCAAGGAAGGGCCGGGACTGGGTTTATTTCTCTATTTCCCAAGTTTGTGTCTCCGTTAATGATGTTAATATGTCCATGTTTATATCTCCAGAAGCAGTTTGAATGTTCACATTTGATACATTTCAAAGAGGGAATATTGTAAACTGAAGAAAATACTGCCCTGGCCAAATATCAATTGTATATCCATAATTGATACCATCAGGATAATGAAACCAGTATTTATATATCTGTGTATTTATGTATTCATGTATTTATCTATTCTGGGCATTGCAACTATAATTGCTCATTTCTTCTTAGTGGGCATGCAGAGTTACCAATATATGTATTCTGTTTTTTCTGTTTTTTCACTTGCACACACTCTGTATTTGTACACCATGTTACCTGGCGTGGGCTGCTTAGGAGGCGAAGCTCTTCTGCCTGTGCTGGGCTGTGCTGTTAGTCCTCCTCCTGTGCTACGAGGTGAGAGGGCCGAGGGCTGCTCGCATCCCTGCGTGTCAGCTTTCTCTCCTGTAGCTGCTTAGTAACCTTTACTTTATTAAGGTGCCCTGGCCAACCGTCCAGATTTATGCAGCGTCTTGGCTATGTGTAGGATAAAGACAAAATGAACAGTTTGTGAAGGCATGGGGCCTTCAGATGGCATACAGTTTTTTTTTTTTTGGTGCCAGGGATCGAACTCAGGGCCTTGTACTTGCTATGCAAGCGCTCTAACCACTGAGCTAAATCTCCAGTCCCATGCAGTTTTTAAGAGATTCCATAGACCCTTTTACTAAAGACTACACACTTAGATATTCATGTATGTATGTATTGTATGTGTATGTGTTTTTGTGTGTGTGTGTGTGTGTGTGTGCATGTGTGCGTGTGTGTGTGTTGTGTGTTGTGAAGTCTGGGAATCTGCTAGTCTTGGGGTCCATTTCTCCTCTCCCTTCTTCCTGTAGAGAAGCAGCAAACCAAGATCCTAACAGCTGCTCTGGAGATGCAGCTGGCCAGGGCTGTTTTCACTCGGCCACCTCTGGTCTGAAGGCATGAGGCAGGCTGCGTGACTGAACTGCTGTGGTATTAGGAATGGAAGTGCAGCGAGAAAATACTTTTTCCCTGATAAGCAGTTCAGATTGAAGTGGCACAGATGCAAAAGGTCAGCTGGAGAAACAGAGGAGATGAGATTTCTTTTTTTTTCCCTTGGTTGAAATGTAATTTAGAGAGTCCTCAAAATCCTCAAGGTGAAAAAGACATTGGTGGTGGAGTAAGAGCTAAGGTTTGTATAATGTGCAGTGGGAGGAAGAAGAATGTGAATGTAGGTGGCATTCACATGGGAATGACAAGGGAAGGGAAGGGAATCCCTGTGTGTCCCTTTTGAAGATGCATAGATCGGGGGAGCTCGATTCATTTTTTTCATGAGGGACAAATTAAATTTTAAACACTGCATAATAGAAACATATGTTATAAGAACATTTTATGTTTGAAGGAAAGAAGTATAAAAATGTGCTAGCACTATTATTCATCTGTTGGATTATTTCTTTAAAAATTCAGTGGGATTAAAAACACCAAAATGACCAGATAGTGCTAAAAAATAATGACAGGAAGTCCCCCAAGAGAATATCAGACTTTGTATGAATACATTTTTTTTTTATGGGAAGGTGTAGAATATAGGCAAGATGGTCAGTAAGACTGTTAGTTAGAGTTCATTGACTTTTATTAAGAGGAATGTTAGTTTCTTCATTTAAATGGGAATCTGATGTATTTTCACCAGTTAGATTAACTTTTGCATTCATGAAGGCAGAACCTGCTGGCTTTAGGCATGTCTTTCCCTTGGGGAATTATTAAAACTAGGACTCAGTGGTTGGTTTATCTGGAGCCTTTGACACTGACTTTCTAGTTTGAAATTGGGAATCCAACTTCACTTATTACAAAGAAGAAATAGTTTTTTATTGCAGAATATAAGAAGTATGATTAAGGAGTGAATAGGTCTTTTTTTAACACTTGGTAACTTTCGGCTTCTGCTAACAAAAATGTCATATCTTTCTAAAATTTTAAGAGGTAGGAAAGGAAATGTTTTGTCTGTGTCATAGGAGGGAATAAACTGATTATGTGACAGACTTCAGTCCTTTCGAATTCCTTTTCTGTAAAAAGGTGTAGCATTTTTTTCCTATAGATACTTTCTGTGTCTTTGGGTGAAAGGGCATTATACATTAAGCATAGATGCAATTAGTGAGTCACTGTTATTTATACAGAGTTTAGCTTAAAAGAAAAGACAATTGGTACCTTTACTTTTTTATTTTTTGGTACCTTTAAAGGAAGATATATTTTACAGGATATAAATGAAATGAATGACATTGTTACAATAAGTAAAGTTAATTCTGTTTGAAAGTCAAGCAGTTGAGGGAAAAGGAAGCTAGAATGAGATTTTTTATGTTGTTTTTTAAAAAGAAGACAGATTTGTAATGTTTTTAAGCAAAATAATCTCTTTTAAGACAGTAGTAACTTAGGGATTGGGGTGGAAAATGAAGGAAACTTTCAGACATACACGTTCTCTTTGCCTTCAGTATAACTGGGAAATGAAGTGGGAGTTAAAAACTTACTTTTCTCCAAGTGGAACATTTTCTCTTGCCTTCCAGAATGTGGGAAGGGAAAGGGTAGTTAGGACAATGTGGTTGTGGGTATGAAAAACATTTCTATAAACCAAAAAAGATGGATGAAGTTACAGAGAGTGGTATTTATTACATTAATTATACAACCCCGAGAAGCAAGTCTACCTGCCGCAGCAATCTCAGGTTGCAGAGGGTACCACGTGCCCTCCATTGGCTGCTGCACTGGCCGTTTTAAAGGTCCCTTGTGTCTCTTCAGCATATAGTCAGGCTTCCTTCAGGTGAATTAGGACAGCCAGTTCATAGTTTTTAAACCATTGGTAATTTACTTTCATAGCTTCAGAGTGTCCCTCTGTTTCACCCTAGTGGAGAGAGGAAGGAGTAAGGAACAGGGTGCAGCTTGGAGAAAGAGCTGCTCTGGGGTTGGGTGTGCCTTTTCCACCCAATGGGGGGTTGGCAGGCTGGGAGCATCCTCTCTGGCCTTTCTGGACCTTAACTCTGCTTGAGCCTGGCAGATAGGCAAGGATATATAGGTATTGTGGGGCATCAAGCCGGTCCTGGTAAATGATCTCATGCTGTTGCTGTGAGCTCATGTCTCAGGCAGGTCCTGGTAGATACAACAGCAGAAGGTAGTAAGAGTCGTGTTTTAACCTTACAGATATTCATTCACTGCTGATGTGAACTGGCAGTTATTTAAATTTCATTTCAGGTGGTGACCTGTTGTTGTTTCTTCTGGTCATGTGTTTTGGGCTCACCTCCTGGTATTTGAATTATCTCTTACCATCTGACTGCCTTCTGGGAAGAACACCGTGAAACTATACGATGTCTTTCACATACCAAGTCATGACATGAATTCAGCATCACTATAAAGAAAGGCTAGAGGGATTTAGGTAGGGCCTACCTTGACCACTGTTGGATTAGTGGTGGCACTCAAGATCCACCTAAATTTTAGGCCCTTTCACCCTATGGTGGTGGGGTCAGGGAGTGGTTCCTGATCCCATGTCTTGGGTTTTCAAAAAAAAAAAACAAACCACTGATCTACCCCTTAGAATCACATGGTAGATAAAGATAGACCATGGAGATGCTTCACTAATATAGCTTTACTGTGGTATTCAATTTATAACAGCGGTGTGGTACTTAAAAGTAGTGACATTTGAGGATTATTCTTAGGTGAGTGGATTCTTACATGAATATAGTATCTGACAGCTGAATTTTTCATCCACATTTTTCAATTTAAATGTTCAATTTCATTTTGAAAAAGAAAATCATAATCACAGACTTTTCTCCTGGGTATGACTTTTCATAGCTATTTTCACATCAGTGTCACTTTAGGAATGTTATGTTTTGTTTCCCATATGCCTGTCATGTTAATGATAGTTTGATGCTGGGATATGCTATTTGGTGTCTGGTACCTTAGACAGAGAATAGTGACCACAATTTTTTTCCGAGTTCAGTAAACCACCGGAGAAAAGTAAATGAGACTTCTTCAGTTCTGTATAATGGAGACCTGTGCAAATGGAAGGTCATTTATGTGTTTATGTTATCTGCAGCAGATTTTCCCAGCCAGTTTTCAAAGGGTTGGACATATCCCCAGAGTGAGTTAATACGCTGAGGGTCTTAGTAGCCGTGCATTTGAGGTATACGTCAGTTTTACAGGGTTATTATGTTCTTTTCTGTGTAGAAAGTCTACCTTGACCCCAATATTGTTAACTTTCATCAAGAATACATGATCTTTTACAGATTGTACAAGAAAAAAATCATTAGATACTGTAGTGAAATGTGGAAGACAGCTTCTCAGGGACCACTAACACAGATTCAATGGAGGAATAACATGGTGGATATTGAAGAGCAGAAAATCCAGAAGGGTTTATTTGTAAATCAGTTAGACTCGTTCTTCTGTTGAAAGTTGCCCAAATCTGCTTTAACGTCTTCCTTTCTGACTTTGATAATTACTTGCATGTTTCTACTTTCTCTTTCATCGTTTCTCTCTACTTTTCTTTCTTCTCTTTCTCCCTGTTTTTCTCTTCTGTTTTTCAATCTTGTTTTTTCTTCTGTTTTCCCTTTCCTCTGTCCATCTTTTGTTCTCTTCATGGCTGCTTACTTTCACTGAGAAGGAAGGACCCAGGCCAGTGAAATCTCATTACCTCCTGAGAGGCTCGGCACTAGTGAGAGACTGAGCCAGGCCCAGCCTGTTCTTCTGCTGTCAATCCAGTCGCTGGCCCATGACATAGCCCCTGACAGTGTAAATTATTTGGCATTTATGGTATGAAGATGAATGACACATTGCTTGTCCTCAGTCAGCTTATAGGCTCAGTAGATGGAATGAGACAAGTACACATGCATTGGAGGACATCAAATGTTATGGGGGTCAGATAGGAGAATGATCTCCCTGTGGTGGAGGTTTTACTTGAGCCCCACTATCACTGGTCCTTTGCAGGTGGGGTAGAGGTTTCCTTTAAAAGACCCCAAATACTACATGTATTTATTTACATGTCTTTCTTATCCCCTCCCTCCCAGCCTCTCTCTTTCTTTCTCTTTCTCCCTTTCTTTCCTTTCTTTTCTGTCCAGGCTAGCCTGGAACTTGTGACAGTCCTCTCGCCTCAGCCTCCCGAGTGCTGGGATTATGGGCATGTGCCACCATGCCTGGCCTGTTGACATGTCTCTTGTCTTGAGTAATGGCTTTGACTGTCCGTTTTCCTAAAACTCTGTCATCCTATCTAAGGGTCTTTCAACATGAAAGGAAAATTAGAATTACACAAAAACATATGGTGTGTTAGCCAGCTTTTCCTTGCTGTGACAAAATACTTGATAATAACAACTTAAACGAAGAAAGATGTGTTTTGGCTCATGGTTTCAGAGGTTTTAGCCCATGGGTGTCTGGCTGCATTGCTCCACTCCTTGCCTATGTTGAGGCGGAACATCATGGCAAAAGGGAACAGTGGGAGATCATGGCAGAAGGGCATGTGAGCTGCTCACCACGGGGGAGAGGGGGAGCCAGAGAACAAGAGACAGGCAGGGACAGAGACAAAAGAAGACAAGAGTCTACAAGATCGTAGCACTGTGACCCACTCCCTTCAGCTAGGCCTTGTCTCTCAAGTTTCTGTCACCTTCCAGTTATCTCCCATCAATTTATTAATTTAATGGATTAGTCTGCTGATGAAGTTAGAGGCCTCTTAATCCAGTTGCCTTCCAAAAGCCCCACCTCCCAATCGCTGGGGGACATTTTAGATCTAACACATAAGAAGTGAATCACCTTAGAGATTAAAATAAATCCCAGGCAAATTTAGTAGTGGATTTCTTCTGATGAGTTTGAATACTCAATTTTTTTCTGTGGATGAATATTGAAATCTATAATTGGTTTTTTAAAATTATGATCTGTTTCTTTAATATAGTATTCCAAATCCGGTGGTGACTATACTAGTGATAATTTTGCCAGTGGAATTAAATACTATCAAGATCAAAATATGTTTGGAGAAGTAGCTTTTTATGAAAACAGTATGATGAATCTATTGATAAATCACAGATTATCTAGTCAATGGCACCAAAACCTGCTTTTCTATTCTGTAACAGTGTTGATTGACTTCATTCTTAGGTAGGAGCCACACTGGTGATATACTGTACTGCATTCAGGAGGGATTTCTTTTTTTTCGAGACAGGGTCTCATGCTGTAGCCTCGGCTAGCCTGGAACTTGTGATCCTCCTGCCTCAGCTTGAGTGCTGAGATTACTGGCATGCACCCCTCAGCCAGGAGGGATTATTTTTGAAGCTAAAATGACATGGATTTTGTATATATTCTCCAGATATTACTTTGAATTAGATTTTCTAGTTAGACAGTTACCAACTTGCTCTCTAATGGTAATCATTACAGTGTTAGTATAAACTCTATAGTAACATTTACTTTATCATTACAAATTTAATTGCTAATGGAATGCTCTTCTGTTCCTTTAACAGAACATCTGATCAAATTCATAACCATGGGGGATATGAAGACCCCAGACTTTGATGACCTTCTGGCAGCATTTGACATCCCAGATATGGTCGATCCCAAAGCAGCTATTGAGTCTGGACATGATGACCATGAAAGCCACATTAAGCAGAATGCTCACGGGGACGATGACTCTCATACACCATCATCTTCTGATGTTGGTGTCAGTGTGATTGTGAAGAATGTTCGGAACATTGATTCCTCTGAGGGTGGGGAAAAGGATGTCCACAATCCCACAGGCAATGGCTTGCATAATGGGTTTCTCACCGCATCCTCTCTGGATGGGTACAGTAAAGATGGAGCGAAGTCCTTTAAAGGAGATGGGCCTGCCTCAGAGGTGACTCTGAAAGACTCAGCATTCAGCCAGTTCAGCCCTATCTCAAGTGCTGAAGAGTTTGATGATGATGAGAAAATAGAGGTGGATGACCCTCCTGATAAAGAGGATGTGCGTTCAAGTTTCAGATCAAATGTGTTGACAGGGTCAGTCCCCCAACAGGACTATGACAAACTAAAGGTACTTGGCGGGGAAAATGGGAGCAAAACTGGAATCTCTGCATCAGGCAATGTGGATAAAAACAAAGTTAAGAGAGAAACAGAAACAAATTGCATAAATCTGAGTGTTTACGAACCTTTTAAAGTAAGAAAATCAGAAGATAAGTTGAAGGAAAACTCTGAAAAGGTGCTTGAAAACAGGGTCCTTGATGGGAAACTGAACTCTGAGAAGAATGATGCCAGCCTTGCTGGCGTCACGGTGTCTAAGACAAAGTCATCCTCCAAACTGTCCTCCTGCATAGCTGCCATCGCGGCGCTGAGTGCTAAAAAGGCAGCTTCAGACTCCTGCAAAGAACCTGCGGCTAATTCCAGGGAATCTTCTCCGTTACCGAAAGAAGCGAACGACAGCCCGAGAGCCACTGACAAGTCTCCCGAGTCCCAGAGTCTCATCGATGGCACCAAGAAAGCCTCCTTGAAGCCGCCAGATAGTCCCAGAAGCGTCTCGAGTGAGAACAGCAGTAAGGGCTCCCCGTCCTCACCTGCAGGGTCCACGCCAGCCATCCCCAAAGTCCGCATCAAAACCATTAAGACGTCTTCAGGGGAGATCAAGAGAACGGTGACGAGGGTCTTGCCGGAAGTAGATCTTGACTCTGGGAAGAAGCCTTCCGAACAGACAGCATCTGTAATGGCCTCTGTCACTTCCCTTCTGTCATCTCCAGCATCAGCAGCTGTCCTGTCCTCGCCCCCCAGGGCACCTCTCCAGTCGGCTGTGGTCACCAATGCAGTCTCCCCTGCAGAGTTGACCCCCAAACAGGTCACCATCAAGCCTGTGGCCACCGCTTTCCTGCCTGTGTCTGCGGTCAAAACAGCAGGGTCCCAAGTCATCAATTTGAAGCTTGCTAACAACACCACGGTGAAAGCCACAGTCATATCTGCCGCTTCTGTTCAGAGTGCCAGCAGCGCCATCATTAAAGCTGCCAACGCCATTCAGCAGCAAACTGTTGTGGTTCCGGCATCCAGCCTGGCCAATGCCAAACTCGTGCCAAAGACTGTGCACCTTGCCAACCTTAACCTTCTGCCTCAGGGTGCCCAGGCCACCTCTGAACTCCGCCAAGTGCTAACTAAACCTCAGCAACAAATAAAACAGGCAATAATCAATGCAGCAGCCTCGCAACCACCCAAAAAGGTGTCTCGAGTCCAAGTGGTGTCATCCTTGCAGAGTTCTGTGGTGGAAGCTTTCAATAAGGTGCTGAGCAGTGTCAATCCAGTCCCAGTTTACATCCCAAACCTCAGTCCTCCCGCCAATGCAGGGATCACGTTACCAACGCGTGGGTACAAGTGCTTGGAGTGCGGGGACTCCTTCGCGCTGGAAAAGAGCCTGACCCAGCACTACGACAGGCGTAGTGTGCGCATTGAAGTAACATGCAACCATTGTACAAAGAACCTTGTTTTTTACAACAAATGCAGCCTCCTTTCCCATGCTCGCGGGCATAAGGAAAAAGGAGTGGTAATGCAATGCTCTCACTTAATTTTAAAGCCAGTCCCAGCAGATCAGATGATAGTTTCTCCGTCTAGCAATACTTCCACTTCATCTCTCACTCTGCAGAGCCCTGTGGGAGCTGGCACACACACTGTAACAAAAATCCAGTCTGGCATAACTGGGACAGTGATATCAGCTCCTTCAAGCACACCCATCACCCCAGCCATGCCCCTAGATGAAGACCCCTCCAAACTCTGTAGACACAGTCTCAAATGTTTGGAGTGTAACGAAGTCTTCCAGGACGAGACGTCGCTGGCTACACATTTCCAGCAGGCTGCAGATACAAGTGGACAAGTAGAGTATCATTTAAATTTTGATGTTTCAGTGATGAGTGTAACCACGAGTGCTCAGTAAGATGCCTTGATTTTAGGGATGGCAAAGGAGTTTTAAGTGGAGGGGTAGGTGCATGTGTGTTACATAAGTAAGCATGGGAGAAAGGATTGTTTTCATAGACTAGAAGCAGTATTGAAACATGAAGATGATTATTTTAGTGAGATATAAAATATATGTACTGGTTGAGTTACAATACTTTAGATTTAGCTAATTGTTCAGAATTGGAATTTATATTGGAAGTCTGAAATTTAGCTAATTACAGTATCACTCAATTGTATTAAGTGTTCAGTTGGGGCTACATTGTACAGTTCTGAATTATTAGCAACAATGTTGGAATCTTAAAAATTATTTACTGTTGTTATTTATAATACCAAAATGACTTTTATAAACACATCTAATAGGTACCCATTTTGATGGCATGTCTACTTAAGATAGTTGTTTAGAAGTATATTCAGTAGTACTCTTTGCTGCAGTGAATGTAAGCTATGCATGGCAAACCCATGTGCAGTTAAATAGCATACCTGCATGTGTGTTTGCAGTGAAGTGTAGGTTGATGGTGAGGTGCATTTCATAATGTGCATCAGCCTTTTATTTCTGTCACTTACCTCTTCACAAGGCAACTTTTGGCTAATAGATAAATGTGTTCAGCAAGTATACCTAATATTTGGAATAATAGAATGCTGAATGAAATAATTTCAAGCTCCAGAGACCACATAATATATTGTCCAAATCAGCAAATGTGTGAAATGATCTTTTCTTTTTTTCCTCAAGTATTTTATTAATGAGGAGGTTTGTGCTGTGGTTCAGAAATCTGGTACTGCCTTGTTGATTAGTTTTCAGGGGCTACTACTGATTTAAATTATTTGTAGGAGTTTGAGTTTGGGGAACAAAAGATCAAGAGTACCTCAGTTTTCTTTGTATTTTCAGTTTAGTGGCAGTGGAAACAATGAAGACTTTAGACAACGTGCTTGCAGATTTGATGTTTAATGTGTCAGCATCTCTACTATAGAATGAACACACTAAGAACATGAAAGCAACTGTGTGGTTTGGGGCAGCAGTAACTGCTGTGGCTCTGGGGGTAGGTCCTAGTGATAAAGTTTAGGCTCTCCTTATCTGGACACCCCTGTGTCTTGTCATCACTTCCTCAAAAGATAGTGTTTCTTTTCACTTAAGAATACGGTAAAAGGAAAAAAAGAAAAGCCCCAAAGCCACTGTTTTTAGTCCAGTTTGTCCGATGTTCTGTTTCTGTGTCTGTTGGTAGTGTGGGCTGATGGACTCTCCCCTGACCCGTCAGGGTTTGCGTACTACCTTGCTCTAGGTCCTCCTCAGTGTGGAACTGCCTTCACATGTGTTTGTCTTCTTTTTCCAGGAACACAGAAGACTATGAGTAGAAATTCCCCATGTTCTTATATCCTTCCAGTTTGTGTTCTCAGTTTACCTTTTAGACTCAACCTCCAAACTTCTGTCAAGCAGGGATGTTCTTTCCCTGTGAGAAGGAGATGATGTCTTCTGTTGTGTGTGGTGTTGCTCCAAGGTTACTTTTATATGTTGCTGGGACAAGTGAAATATGCAGGTCCCCCACATCCCCTGAATCCTAAGGAATGAGCCATGGTAGGATTACATTAACTCTGGGCCACATATGCATAGTGCAAAACCCATCTCTTACTGTAATCATGGTCCAGAAGACTCTGCACAATTTCTTATTTTCATACTTCACCAGACAGTTCTCACCTGGATTCAGGGGGGTAAACATGGTTCTACCCTCGGAACCCCCATGGCTGCTACTCCTTTAACATTACCATGAGGTCCACCTGGATCTCTGCCACAACCCCAGGAAGGCAGCAGGATACATGTGGCCTGTGTATACACGCCTCATGATATAGTGCGAGATAGGTTGGTCCTTACCAGTTGTTGTCACCAAGTAAGGCAGAAAGAAGCGGGCATGCAGGTGCACACCTGTAATCATAGCACCTGGGAGGTTGAGGTAGGAGGATCCTCAATTCAAGCCCAGCCTGGGCAACTTAGCCAGGCCCTGTCTCAAAAAAGGGTTGGGGATGTGTAGCTCAGTGTGAAAATCCTGAGTTCAATCCCCAGTAAGCCCTCCTCCCCCCGAAAAAAGAGGAAAGAAAGAAAAGAGAGAAGGGAACATAGTCTTCTTTCCATATTTCCAGTTTGCTAGTCACACAATCACTGGCCAGTTTATACCTGTGAACTTGAATTCATTTGGGAAAAAATATACCTATAGAAATGGTTTCCTTGCTGGGCTTGGTGGCACACATCTGTAATCCTAGCAGCTCTAGAAGCTGCCTCGGGAGCATCACAAGGTCAAGGCCAGTCTGGGCAACTTTTTTTTTTTTTAGTCTGGGCAACTTGATAAGACCCTAAAAAGAGCTGGATGTAGCTCAGGGGTAGAGGGCTGGCATAGCATGCAGGAAGTCCCCAGGTTTTCCCAAGGGTGGGGAGAAAGATCTCTCTGAGAATTTCTGACAGAATTCAGAAGCTGAGCCAGTGGCACTTCCAGCACCAAGACTTTGCTGAGCCTCTTCTTTCCTGTGTTGTGTACTGTGTTCCACGGATTAAAAACCTTTCCTTTCCATTTTACTATTGTCATCTGTATTCTTGGTAACTCACTGAGAAATTGAGAAACAGCGGGCTCGCCCACACTTGTCATCACTTTCCCTGGCCACACACCTGAGTTAGGATGGAGGATCACCTTTCTTCCCTCTCTCATCTGGTGAGCCCGGCGGCGGCCCTCAGTCTTCCTCCTCAGAACAGCTTTTCTTGGTTTAGCTCAGTCTCATCTCCCTTCTTTTTATCTCACATCTTCTTTCTGCTATGTTTTATGCCCTGTGTGTGTTCAGAATGGTTCTTCCCACTTTCTGGTCCCAAGAACCCTGATGGTGGCTGTGTGCGCCGCATCTCCCTTCACCAGTTCCCCTGCATGGGTGTTCAGCCTTTCCAAGACAGGCTGGTCTATCATGGCCCCGAGGGAGGCATTGGTGGCATTCGCTGTGTTCTGCTCTGCCGGTTGCTGTTCCTCTGCTGTCCTGTGGACAAGCTATACAAAAGTAACAATCACCTAGCATCAGAGCCCCTTTATTGGGAGCCAGCTCTGTGCGCACTCCACGCCCTGGAGCAGGTCCCAAAAGAGGTGGGTTGGATATAGGGCTTAGTTCAAGCCTTCTTCACGCCCTCCTTTGCCCAATCCTGCATCCTGTCTTGGAGGTTTTTACACCCCGGCAAGTGATGTGGTCCGGGAACCTAAAGCATGCTTGGGCCAAGGTGAGAGTGCCTAGCCTGCCTTGCCTGCCTGTACTTAGCACTGAAGGAGAGACAAGGCCGTATCCCTCCCAGGGAGTATGGGAACAAGGAGTACAATGAAAATGGACTCATAAGTTTGCCCCAGTTGGGGGCTCCTCTTCTGACCCGTCTGATTCGTAGTACCTGCTGTGGGGCACCTTGAGAAAGAGAGTGGGCTGAGAGGCCAGAGAAGTGCTGTTTGTCTCCATGAAGTATTTAAGAGCTGATGGCTGTGGTTTTAATAATTGATATTTAAATGTATTTATATCATTGGTTCACTTCTTAGTAAAACCATGATTAAATTTAGCCGAGTTGAGACTGGAAGTGCCTACTGTAACCTCTTAATTATTAAAATCTGTTTTCTTTCTATAGCATTTATGTCAGCCATAGAATCAGGGCATGCAATAGGTTTCTTTGGGCTGCTCCTCCATTTTACAGTTGGAAAAACAAATGCCCAGTTAGTGGTACAACCAGCACTCAAGGCAAGGTTTCTTTACTGCTGGCTTGTTAGCGTCTTGCTTCATCATGCTGATTCCCTAGGACACAGAAGCAGAAGATTTCATAGCTAAGGATCTCATAAGAAAGAACCCTTTGGGTAATTTCCAAATTGGCTGTAAGAGTGCGGGTAAGGTTGAAATATCTGCAATTGTCCTCATTTGTAGGGACTGTAGTTCATTTTAGTTTCAGGAACTTACTGGGCATCATTAAAATGACATTAAGAATATTAAGTTCTTGTGAGCAGTAGCCATTTCTGTATACACTTTGCTCAAACAATTTCTCCTGGAAACTGTGGAGCCGCCTTCAGCCCTCTGAAACATTATGACCTGAAGACTCATGACTTGATTTTTGGACCTGCTCTCAGTTTTTATTTTGTTCAGTCTAGTCTTGTTCCAGCTCATATTTTAGTGTTGTCAACACTCAAATATACTTGTACTCTCTAGGGATAGTCTTCTAAGTAGATTATATGTGTCATCCATATAGCTTTCAATCCACTTGCTCATTTAACTGTCAATTCTTCCAAGAGATTTTAGATGTAGCGGAATGATTTGAGGACAAGGCAGCCACCTCCTAGCTTTGGGAACAGAGGGTATTTGTAGTCAGTTCTCCTATAATGCTTGCTTTGTGTTATTCCTATTTAAGCAAGATCTGAAATGAAATATTTTCTTTGTGTTCTTACTGTGAAATTAGATGAAAGTGGATGCCAGAAAACAAACTGGTATGCTTTATTATTACTGTTGGTAATTATACTGTAGTCAGATTATGGAACGGCTGTTAAGGTGGCAACAGTAGTTTACTTAGCATCTGGCTGATTATTAAACTGACAGTGTTTGAACATTTGAATTCAGTATTTCATATTGTCGCAGGCTTTTGTTCTGTTTGAATTTGAGCATGAATATATGCCATGTTTACTCACATTTCTCACCCTTTCCCTTGTCCCTTTCTCAGGGTATTTTTCTTTCTAAAATATAAATCAAAGTACATAGATTTATTGTCTTTACTCTGATATTTCTTCACAATGGAAAGAAGATGCTGAGCTCCATATTCTCTGACTCCTTAGCAGGGTTATCTCGGGCCCCCTTTTCCTTACCTGCAACTTCCGGTGCAGCATTGGGCTGAAAGGGCTCAAGAAGAGTAATTGTAAATTGTGGAATATGATTGCTTTCCAGCTTTATTTTCCTGTAGCTTTTTAACACCATCTGACTCTATTGAAAGGTAGTGACTACCTTAAAGAGCAACAGTTCCCTGAGCAAATGAGGCTGTCCTGGAGTAGAAATTAGCTATTATCTGAGTATCAGAAACATGAATCTGTTTTCTGATGACATAACTAAAATATCAAGAGACACATAAGACCATTCGGGTACATTTTATCATGCTTCTATCTAAAAAGCAGGTAGCATCAAATTAAACTACTGCCTTCTCTAGTCAGTAGCCTCAACTTGTACAGTGGAGAGTTAAGATTTTTAGATATATTTTGACTCTTTGGTTAAAAAGAAAAAGAGGAGGAGGGAAAATCAGGTTCTTTTAAGCAACAAAGAAGTCCTTGTAACTCCACCCTGACCCCCAGTATTCAAGTGCGTCCCCTAAATCCAGAAAATGTGCACCTTTGTTCTTAATTCAGAGCATCTCAGAACAACTAGTGGAATATACCCGTGTGCTGTGAAAACATGACTGCTGTCTTGGGGCGCAGGAATGACATGTTTACAGTGAAATAGATTGAGAGTTAAGTAAGTTGAGAGTACAGCTAAGTAAATTGTGTCAAGAGTGTAAACCTGTTGGTACTGTGCAAACATTAAGGAGTCTATAAACAAAAGAGCACACTTTTTCTCAAAATGGAACAGAGGCAAGGTGTGGAAGCTGGTAAACAGACATGGGAGTAGGTGCAGTGTATGTATAAAAATATGCATGCATTTGTGTAAACAAGGTAAGGCCTCTGTGTGTTCAGCATGGCTCTCAGATGACCACGTTCTCCCATTTCAGCAGTTGCAGAATATGAAAGCATTTTGATTCGAAGCTGTAGTCCGCCTTTCTCCTTATGCTTCCGTATCTAATGTGGGTGTAGAACCTCGTCTGGGGAATGGATGAGTGCTGATTCCTGTGGGGGAATTGGAGGGATGTGATGTGATGATGGACTTAAGTAATTCCTTGTGCATTTCATGTGTATTATGAAGGCTAACCATTTGTTACTATATCTTGAAAGATAATATGAGGGTTTTTTTTAAAGCTTTTAGGAGACACTGTATTTTCTTATATATTTTTTTCTTTTTATTTTGTACTATTGTAAAACTACTACTGTATAGCACATTATTTTAGATAACAGAGAAGCTGCTGAGGGAGCCGGTACAGATTTCTAATCCTAACATGACATGGTCATTTTGGCATTCAACAAGCCTTTTCTTGTTGTTTGTTCCTTGTAACTCCCATCCCATTCCTTCCACCACTCCTCCATCAGAAGCCTTAGAATTATTAGAACCTGGTTCAAATCCTGACTTCTGCACTTAATAGCCGGCAGGGCTTTGGGCAAGTTTCTTTACTAAGCCTTGTTTCTGCATCTGTAAAATAGAGATTTTACCTGTTTCACAGGATTATTATGAGAAATAAATGGGAGGATATATTTAAATTTATATATGTATTTAAAGTGCCTAATTTATCATGTGGCTCATGGTGAAATGGGGTCTATCTATGTTTTTATTTTATATACACATATGCATATAGTATGTATGTGTGTCTATAAATGCATAATGTGCATGTATGGATATATGTGTAGATATATAATGTTTTTTGACTTCTTTTAGTATCGAAAATATGAATTTTATTCCCAAGTAAGTGCAAGACATTCTAAGATGCCTGTGGAAATCCAGACATCATTAATTCGCAGCCTGGGATTAAGGACTATGTGAAGGTAGATAGAAGACTATTTTAGTTTAAAGAAACAAATGATTGCCCATGATAATGTAGATATTAACAGGATTTTGTGATAAATCTGTTGACTGTTTCCTTCTGTAGCTTGTTTTAACCTTTGAAATGTGTGTCACTGGAAAAGGGATGCTGTTTTTAAACGACACTGACCTCATCAAAGCTGCCTGTAATGTTCTTATTTTGTGATTATAATAAACATTTTATGGGATAAAATTTGTATTTTAGTCCTTTCAGGACAAAACCAGGAAATAATTTTCGAGTGAGTTTCCTATTTTTCTTGGTCGAAGTCACTCTGAAGTTTAAACTTTACATTTTGGGCTTATTCAAAAGTTAGAAGCTTTTAAAATTTGTAACTCTATTGTCAGTATAAAAGAATGTTTAAAATCTTAGCACAAATCTGTATTTCTTTGACTTTAATACAAATCATGTATTTTAGAGATAGTAGGAACTTGTTTCTGCATGAATGAAAGAATTCAAGTACATTTTATCTCGTGCTGTTTTAGGGTTATTTTTAGAGTGGAAGTAATATGTTCTCAGTTTATATTGACTTTTTTTGGTTTTGTGTTTTAAAATTATACAATGTTTGGTGTCTACATTTAAGGGGATGAAAAATAGTATATTTTAGGGTTTTTTTCCTGGGTAGTTAATGCTATAGAGCCTTTTCCAAAGAGGATTTGAGTGATTTTATTTTGTATGTAATCAAATCTTAAGCTCTTTAAAATTTCAGCTTAATGTCTGCATTTATATATCAGAGCTGGAGTTCATTCATTGATCTTAATTATAAATTATATTATGGCCAGTTTGTCCATTTAAAGGCTGATTTAAGTGCAAAAAGGAAACTAATTGCTGTGGCCATTCTTTTTGGATTCTCTGTTAAAGAATTCAAATAACCGAAATGACTAGTGGAGAAACAAAGAAACTGGATTAGTCTCTGGTTAATTTTTATTATTTTTAAAGAAATTTTATGAGTCATGGGAACTGTTGACTACGCACAAGATGTATGTGCCTGTAAACTTCTTACTGTACATTAAAGTTGATTCGCTAGTGTAATTTGCAAGAATGCCCCTTCCTTACACAAAATGCAAATAACTAAATCGGAACTATTTAAGGCTGGCATTCTCTAGCTCATACATTGGGATGAACCTGACTGCACAGTACAGATAATTTTTATTTTTTACAGGGTAAGGAATTTTCCATTGAACATGTAATTTTCAAGTTTGCTCTTCCCTTGGGCATAGACTCAATTACAGTAGTGTTTGAAATGAGAGAGATATAATTACTGTGAGGTTTAACCAAGGTTCTTTGCATGTTAGAAAATACTTAGCAGGACCAACCCTGTTTCCCCCCTTTGGTTTATTTAGAAGACTTGCACTGTCTGCCAGATGCTGCTTCCTAACCAGTGCAGCTATGCATCACACCAGAGAATCCATCAGCACAAATCTCCCTACACCTGTCCCGAGTGTGGGGCCATCTGCAGGTCGGTGCACTTCCAGACCCACGTCACCAAGAACTGTCTGCACTACACGAGGAGAGTTGGTTTTCGGTCAGTATATCATTCACTAATAACTACACTGTGGTTGGAGTGGTCTGCGCACATAGTTCTCGGAGCCATACAGTAATACCTTGACTAGCATCTTCTGGAAGCCTAGCTCATTTGTACTAGAGTTGACTGAATCCTGTTAAGGTAGCATTGGTTCTACTGTCCACACAAAGCTGAGGGTAGGCGGGCCAATCCTTTTAGGTAATAGTGTGCATGTGTGGAGGTTTGGCTTTGATTGGCTGTCATGGCCTTTTCTGTCTGCATTTTTTTAGTACACTTTTCTTTTTTTTTTTTTTAAGCTGTACTGGAGATTGACCCAGGGCCTTTACACTGAGCTATATCCCTAAATCTTTTTTATTTTTTTGAGACAGGGTCATTTTTTTTTTTTAATGGAAGATGACAATTTATTCGAAGATGGGAAAGGGGGAAAAGAGATGACAGACAGCTACACAGAATGAGTAGGGAGAGTTTGAAAGTGAATTGCTCCTGGAGACAGAGTCTTGCTAAATTTCCCAGGCTGGACTTGAACTTGCATTCTTTTTGCCTCATCCTCCCAGAATGCTGGGATTACAGATGTGCGCCCTTACACCAAGCTTTAGTACACCTTGTGGATGCATGCCCTGCATTTTAACCCCTGGAAGAATGCCATGTATTTCTACATCTCTTAATACTTTGCTTCTGCTAATGAAAACAAATGGTGAGATAGTCACTTGCTTTATCCGTTCTAAAGGATCTGGTATATATCTTTTTCTAACATCTCTTTATGGAAGAGTCTTCCAACTCCAAATAACCTTTCTTTCCTTCCTCTTCCTCCTCCTCCTCCTTTTTCTCCTCCTTCACCTGAGTCCAGATTTCTCTATCATCTCTCCGCACAACTTAACTGTGGCCCCTTTAACTGCTCTCAGAGATTCCCAAATGTGTATTGTACAGTATCTGGCAAATTTAATGTTAGTTTAGTATTGAGGTATTGAGTAATGATATACTGAACTTTATTCTCCACTCTGTGACCTTCTGAAGTATATTCCTGTGCCATATATATTTTGACTCCATGAAAATTCCCCAAGGGGAAAAAAAAAAAAAAGAAAATCCTAGAGAACAACATGTCATATATAGCACAATGTCTTTGTTAATAAAGGTATTACTGTATGTTTATCTTAATATTGTTTGGTTATCCAGTTACTTTAATGTTAGGCTATTAAACATGCAATAACTTTTTTAGTTATAGTCCAGTTATGTTTTATAAAAGTGAAGTCCAGTTGGTATGAGTTGATAGTTTTGTAGTTTTATTTCATTTAAATTTAGATTATTGTGTCACTGAGTAGCTTTGCCCATTTTTCTGGTACTAAATTATGAGACTGGCCTGTTTTTTTATCTCATGCCTACAAACCTGTAGTGCGTCAGTATTTCGTGGATTGGATCTAGCCTGGTAGGAAACCTTTGATTTAGAAAATGAAGAAACCAGAGTTTATGGACAGTACCTGTTTTGCCTGTAACTGATTGTGTGGAAATTCATGCATTCTTTCTGTGCTGTGGTGCCCTGGCTATGAAGTTGGTGGGCTGACCGTGCCTAGTGCTACTGGGATATTACAGACAGGATAATGAGATGCCTTAGCTTCACAGGGTCCTCGCTGGATAATACTTCAGTTCTCATCACAGGTTTTGAAACCATTATTAGTAGATTTCATGTACAATAATAGAAGGCAGCCCTGCGACATACTACTTTTTTCATCGATGCCAAACTTTCCTCAAACATTTACTTACTCTTCTAAAATAATGAAAACAAACCAAGGTTGGAATGAAGCTATTCCTGGTATCTTTCCTAAGACACACACTCTTGCTTGTACCCTGAAAGTAGTCACCTCACTTGGAAAAGATCATCTCTTCTTCCTTTTGCTGTGCTTTTAGATCCATCCAGAGTTTCTTAAATTTGGTGCTTTGACTTACAGATTTCAAATTTTTAAGTTTTGTATTAGATGTAGAGTTAGTTGCTGTCTCCCTGACTTGAGGCTATACGAGCTGTAAAAGTACTATTATGTATTAATACTGTTAAGTCTGTTATGAAGTTTAGTTTATACTTCTTGAGAAGAGAGATAAACATTTTTAACCTAATTTTTTTTCTCTGCGGTTTATATAATTGGTCCAGTCTGATGTTTCACTGGGGCTTGGCAGCATGACATGTTTGTCTTTCCCTTTAGCTGCATAGTTAATTATTTTCAGTAGCCAGAGAACCCTGTCACGTGTTTCCCACACCTTCCTTTGTTCCTGATCCAGGTGTCTTAATCCCTTTCTTCTTGCTCACTCTGCATTTCTCAAATACTGAGGGGTCCCTTGGCTCCTGGTTAACTTGGTAAAAGTCAAATATTGATAAAAGTGAAGTATTTTTTTGAATTTTCCTGCCTGTGGTACATTGGATCTACATCTTATGGGATTGTGTACTGTAAAAAAAAAAAAAGTTGAAACTATATTCAGAAATTAAAGAAAGGGACTTGATTGTAGTCAAGACACAAAGAACTTCTGGGTATATTAAATATTTCTCAATAGATTTTATTTTTAGTGGCATTAAGATACTGTATAAGCTCTTCAAACTCTGCCTCTTTATGCCTCCCTATCTTGCATTCCCTGCTGACCTCCGTTGCCCTGAAACTTCTATCACCTGTAGGTAGGTGCTTTATAATTTTGCTGTATTTTAAGACTTTAAAAATACTCTGTATTCTTTGGTGATTCTTTCTTTTAAGGAAAGCTTTTTCAGGCCAGGTTGGGTGGTGCACATCTATAATCATAGCTACTGAGGCGGCTGAGAGGCAGCAGAAACAAGTTCAAGGCCAGCCCGGGCAACTTTGTGAGACCCTGTTTTAAAACAAAGGCTGAGAGATAGCTAAGTGATGGAGCACTTGCCTGGCATACAAGAAGCCCTGGGTTCGATTTCACCCCATGCCCCTACACACACACAAGAGGAGGGCTTTCTTTTGGCCTGTGTAGTGGTTTTGGAGTAAGTTAATGCCACTTCCCTCTGCCTCAAAAAATGCCACCTGTAGTTTAAACACTTTAACTTCCTTTATACTTTCTATGGATTAAACCATCTTGTCACTGCCAATGACTTCAAGGAATTGGTGCTTTTCTCTTTCTTCCTTTTGACTTTCCTTGATCTTTCGACCTTTGAGTATCACCTTCTTACCCTTGATGGGAAGACTGGTTTATGGCATGGTGGATCCTAGTTTTCTGTTTTGCACAGTCTCCCCCTTTCCTCAGAGTCATGAGCTTCTGGGGTTGAGAAGGACTAAAAATGGATCTTTTTCAACTCTTCTCATTTCATAAGTAACTGGCCCATAAAGAAACATTAACCTATTCAAGTTAGCTCCGAAGAGTTTTAGTATCCTTGGGTGGCTCCTGTATTGCCTGAAATAACAGTTCCAGTAGATAGTATAGTGAAGCTTTCCTTCTGTTTTCCTGTTGTTAGTGTTTTTTTGTTTGTTTGTTGGTTTGTGTTGCTGAACACTATGCCTTAAGATATTTGGAATACTAATGCATTAATTACAATTTTTAAAAAATACTTTAGAGCCTAATGTGGCATGCTTTATATAATGCATACAGTTCCTAACATGTCACTTCCATGTGGCTTTGCAAGTACAGCATCTCCATGATTTAGAAGGGAACCTGCAAGCACAAAAGTATCCTAGGCTACCATAGACGTCAGTGGAATTCATGGAAGGCAGGGCTTGTTTGCGGTCTTCCCACATATTTCACACACACGTCCAGGAACACACATGTTCGGGTGCATTTCAAGTAAATGTGTGGAGATTCCTGAGTCTACAGAGAGATAATGTAGCATAGTTTTCAGAACAAAGATGACTGTCTCCTCTAGTGGAGGAGATGATATAAGTGCCACTGAGTCCTGTGTGAAATGAGGCAGGGGAGAAATGAATCCTTAGTTTCAAAGTTTGTTTCTGTGGGGTTGGATTTGAATGAGAAATAATCTAATTGTCAAATTATTTGAAATTCAAAAAGTAAGGAAGTAAACTAGAGGCAAATTTTTTAAAGATAATAATTTTTCAGAAGCTTATAATTCATGTACTTTCTTGAGCCTATACAAACATATTCAGATTTATTTTCTAAAAGACAAAAAACTTGAGGGGGTTGACCTTCTCCACCCTATGGTCACCATACATTAGGTGCATCAGTGTGCCCTGAGAGACAGCAGACGCAGCTTGGGATCCAGGGCTCTTTTGTGTCTCTCTGCATTCCTTTAAGGGCACGTAGCTCCCGTCTGCAAGGGCTTCTTCCATTGGAAATGCCGTGTGCGTACTGGAATGGGTGGGAACCTCAGGTCCTGGTGGTAGAATCCAGCACATGGAAGTCCTCCCCAAAGCCAGGAGTTGTGGGGGCTTGTTGTGTTCCTTGGGCTGATTTGGCTCCCATGACTCATCAGTCTCCAAGCTTACAGATGCTCAAAAAATTTTGAGTTTTATTTTTCTTCTTCATGACTTTCCCTCATAAACACATAAAAATAATTTTAATATGTTGTAAATAGGAAAAAAACCAAAATACTTTCAAAAAGCCATTAGAAACCTAAATTGGCTAGAAAATATATTCATCTTACCCAGGTCTTACACAGAGAAGTCATACATGTTTAGAGGTCTGTGCTAATGACTGTGTTATTTTTCTAACAGATGTGTACATTGCAATGTTGTGTACTCTGATGTGGCCGCACTGAAGTCTCACATTCAAGGCTCTCACTGTGAAGTCTTCTACAAGTGCCCTATCTGTCCAATGGCATTTAAGTCTGCCCCGAGTACACATTCCCACGCCTACACTCAGCATCCTGGCGTCAAGATAGGAGAACCAAAGTAAGTCATACCAACTTCCAATTTGTACTCCTCTACTTCATTAGTAATTTAGAGGAGGTAGTCCTTCTTTTGAATAAAATTTAAGATACAAAAAATTATGCTAATTTTGATGCTCTATGAAGTATAGCTCATAGCTCATGCAAACCTTTCTATTCTTTCCAGGTAAAGTCTTTGTCCCCAGTTGTCACCTTTTTATGCTCTTGTCATTAATTTTTGCTAAAATGAATATTTACATATTTTATTCTTAAGATGAGTTTCACAAGTTGTAGGAAAATTATTTTTTACAAAACTGTCCTTCAAAATTTTTTTCATAGGTTCTTCCTAATAGGATACACTTTCCCAGTAGTATTTACAAGATGGAATCAGCTTAGTGGAAATGATGAAATAGAGAAAAAAAAATCACTTTAAGACACTGGTTAATGGGTTTGATGTCATTACCAGTGTAAAGTCCTCCATTAGTAGGAATATGTTTACTTTTGCCTTAATTTTGGTCCTCATTTTACCGATTTTTGCTTTGTAGAGTCTTTAACATTGAACTGGTTCTTCAGCAGGTAGGGGGTACCTTCCTGCAGCAGGGAGGGTTACAGAGAAGAGAGAGCGTGAGCACAGAGACTGGTCAGAACCCACCGCCTGCACGCTGTGTACCTGGGTCTGTTACTTACTTGCCTTAGCTAGGGTTTTCTCTCATGTAAACTGAGAGTAATGCTTGCATCCTGTGGTTTGTGAGAGGCTGAGATGAGATGACGTACTTAAAATACATACTGCACTGTTCCTCTGTTGGGATTGTGGAAACACTAGTTCCTTCCTGCCTTTTTTCATTCCTCCTTGTTTATATAACTCTGGATTAGATGCTTCTGGTTGTATTCATCTCATTTCTGGTTTTACTGTGACACTGTACTTTGATAATTATGTGAAGCTAGATATTCTGTCCAAATCTGTTGGTGTATTTTTGCCCATAACTCCATTATCAAGGAGTTATTAAGGGAAAATATGCAGCTACATGATGTAATATCTGTCTCTCTCTCTTTAGCTATGTAGTTTTTATTGTAATATTTAGTTATGGAAAAATGTGATTGAGTATTTATAAATAGAAGTCATTATTTACTAAAAAATGTCAAATTCCAATTTTATTCTAATAGGACCTTCTCTTTGATCTTTTGTATATTGACATGCAAAGTGAAACACATTTTAGAAACTAGGGATCCATATGTAACTTGGTGCCTTGACTTTGAAGACAGGGATTAGTGAGTGTTAGTGTCTATCAGTGTTCATGGTAAGAAGACTTTGGACATGAGTCCAGCCTTTCCCTCCCAGTGAATATAATTATTTGATTCTTCATTGAAAAAATTAAACTTTAGGAGTTGGGGATTTAGCGCAGTGGTAGAGTGCTTGCCTAGAAAGCACAAGGCCATGAGTTTGATTCCCAGCACCCCCCCAAATTAAACTTTATTATCTGAATATGTATGAAATCTGGAATAGTAGTTGTAACCTGGGAATATAGTGCAGCAGATGATTAAAATAAGCTAAAACAATATTCCTCAAATTGGAGTATAGTAATTGCCCTCATCTACAGTTTTACTTTCTGTGGTTTCGGTTACTCATGGTCTGAAAGCATTAAATGGAAAATTCCAGAAATAAGTAACTTTTAAGTTTTAAATTGTGCACCATTCTGAGCAGTGTAACAGAATCTCTTGCCATCCTGCTCCATCAAGACCTGAATCATCTCTTTGTCCAGTGTATCCTTGCTGTATACGCTACCTGCCTGTTGGCAACAGAGAGGCCAATGTGATGTTGGATTGACTTTTGCAGTCTGGCAGTGCTTGTCTTCAAGTAACTTTTATTTTACTTAATAATGATCCCTAAGCATAAGAGTAGTGATGCTTGTGATTCAAATATGCCAAAGAGAAGTGTAGTGTGTTTCCTTTAAGAGGTTAAAGTTTTCTGCATTTAATAGAGAAAGAAAAAATACATGTTGAAGTTGCTTAAGATTATGATAAGAAAAAAATCTATTCATGAAATCATGAAGAAGGAAAAAGAAATTAGTATTAGTTTTGCAGTCACACCTCCAACAGCAAAAGTTATAGCCGTAGCGCACATTAAGTACTATGATTGAAAACGGCATTAATTTACAGTGTTTGGTGGGAAGACAGCCTCAGGCATCCACTGGGGGTCTTGGTACACATACTCCATGGCTAAAGGAGGACTACAATGTTTTATATGAAAAAGATTGTTCCAGTATTTAAAACAATTTTTTTTCACTACATGATTCTTTAACAAGTGCAAGCCTAAAATTAGGTATAAATTACTATATTTTAAGCTGTAAAACTAAGTAATAGATTTTAAGAGGAAAATGTAAAACTTGTAAACCAAAGAAGTTTGAGTTACCAGCATTAGTTTGATGCCTGGCTGGTCTTTGGCTGCATCCAGTTCTTGCCAACACCACTGCTGCAGTGAGGGGCACTGCGGGCTCGGCAGGCCTCTACCACGGCATCCCTGAGACAGGCTTCCCTCACACCATTTTCAGTTCACACTACGGTAAAATTCATCTTGGGGCTGTAGGGTCTACATTTGATCCAAAAGCACTAAGTCCAAAGCATTTTGGCATTAAGTCCAGAATGAGCAAGTGGTCCTCACTCCAATGGAAACGTGGGCACTGAAATCTCCCAGTAGTATTTGGTTAACAGGCAGTTATGCAAACTATCCAAAATTACACAAGTGATTTGCATTCATTTTTAACAATCGATATTAAAATAATCCTCCGCCCATTGTCTTTAGTGAACATATGGATGTTTGAAAATACACCATAGAGTTCTGCAGCCCCAGCACCTCAATTTGAAAAGCACAATGTAAGATTGATTATTTATTTATTCATTTATTTATTATTTGTGTGTGTGTGTGTGTGTGTGTGTGTGTGTGTGTGTGCGCGTGCGCATGCCTGTGGGCACTGCTCAGGACCGAACACAGGGCCTGGCACCTGTAGGGAAACACAAACCCTTGGCTACATCCCCAGCCCACCATGCAAGATTTTAAGTTAACACACATTTATATAGTATTTACAGTATACCAAGTATTATTGCAAGCACTTTGTTTCTTTTTCATTTTTGTGGTGTCAGGGATTGAACATAAGGCCTCATACATGCTCCATCACTGAACTACATCCCTGGCCCAACAGTTTGTCATTACTGGGGAAGCTGAGGCAGAAAGATCATGAATTCAAAGCCAGCCTGGACTACATAGTAGGACCCTGTCTCCAGAAAACAAAAAACAAAAAGCAACAACAAAAAAAGGAAACATTGAACACTGTTTAGTTTTTTCTGGGGAATTTAAATCATTTTGAATGTCTACTACTATATTTTTATGGGAATAAAGTTTTGTGTCTTTGTATTTTTTTTTTTTTTGCTAGTACTTGATTAACAGTTTATTTTGCTGTGCCTCTCCTTTTATTTGCTATTTTGAAATGTGTGAGTGGAGAAATGAAAATTCCAAAGTTAAAAATTGTACAGGGGAGACAAAGTTTTAAACAAATTTCTAAGAAATAAAACACGAAAAGCTAGGATATCTGCATGGTAGAGGACTAAGGGGAAGAGATCTCAGCAAAAGCTGAATTTTGAACCATTGCCCTGAATTTTATTTAGCACCAAGCAAATGATTTAATAAGTCTAAATCTTAATGTGCCATCTGTGAACCGATTAGGAGTATAAATTCATCTAACAGAGTATGAGGATTAGATGTGTGATGTGGAGGACAGTACTTTGCACCTAGTTGGATTCAATCAGTGGTTAAACTAGGAAGTTATGGCAGCAATTTTAAGGGGTAGAATCTCTTAGTTGTTTTTACTCCCAGCTCAAGTATAGCATCGTGTTCTGGAGAGTTTTGTCTGCTGTGAGATTCACCTTATGGAGTATGTTTGGTTCTAGCTTTCTATTCTTTTCTCTGTCTGCTTCCCTACTTCCCTTTGTTTTCTCCTTCTCCCCTTTTCTTTCTCTTTCTGTCCTGCTGCTTTTCCCCGTCCCCTTTTGTCAGAGTGTAGTTGCTAACTATACGCACTCATTGTAGAATTAGGTTTTGGGGTCTGCTTTCAGAACCCTGCCCAGCTCTGCAGAACCTCCCTGCCCCACCCCACCCAGGAACCCACCCTCACTGGGGTTCTTGCTGTGCCCTCAGCCTGCTGTGCCTGTGCAGAGCTCAGCCTTTGCACCCAGGATCCCTCCCTGTCAGGAAAGCCTCACCTCCTCTCTGTGCCACACACTGCTCCCCTGGGACTTTTCGACTGCTGTCAGAGAGTTTACTCCATCTTTATCTGTCCCAAAACCACTCCTGTGACTCTGGTACGTTCGCTTTTTGTTTTTAAACATTAGCAGCAATTTTTAATAGTTTCTGTCCTACAAAAAGGCTGGAACAGTGTACCAAGAACTCTTGCATCCCCCTCACCAGATTCCTAGTTGTTGGCATTTTCCATGTTTGCTCCAACCCTATGTTCTTATGTCCCACCCTTGCCCTTAACTGGGACATTGTGACCTAAATACTTCTGTGTGTTCTGCTCCTCCCCAAGAAAGGACACACATGTAAATCATCACCACACAGTCCCAAGTTAGGAAGTTGGTATAGACTTCATTCACTTCTCCAGTTGTTGAGACTGTCTCCAAGATTGTAATCTGGGTATGGGATGCTCTTCAGATGTAATTGTCCTGTCTCATGCCCTGGTCCCCTCTACCCTGCCCCCCACGTCTTGGCCATTTCAAAGAGGATACAGGCCTTTCATCTGAAGGATGACTTTCCATCTGTCCGTGGTTGTTTTCTCACAGGACATGCACTCTTGGCAGGAGCTATCTCAGAAATGATGCTGCCCTCTTCTCACAGGGTCATGTTGGGGGCTCGGCAGTATCCCCCATCCTGCTCATTACTGGTGGTGTCACCTGAGCCAGGTTGGTGTCTGCCAGGTTACTCCACTGCAGTGGCATGGGGGACATGTTTCCCTTTGTATTTGTCAGTATTTTGTGGGACAGTATTCCAATAACAGCAATAACCAATTCTCAGGTTCCCCAGAAAGATGCTAAGTACATTTTCTCTAGTTTGGTACTTTCTCGGTTAGCCGGTGTAAGACGACACCTCAAAACAGACAAAACCCCTCCCCAGGGGAATGTAGCATGAATAAAATGAGAGCCATGGGATTTTTCATGAAATTGTTACTTCTGAAAATGGAAGGATTAGAATCCTGAGGAAATTTTTATCCCAAGTAGTAAATCTCAGTGCTTTTATTGAAGCTATTTTGTAATGGTTATATTCTAATTACTGAGAAAACCCCAGGAAGTACAGACAAGCAAATCAGTAAAAGGAATGCATATACCATCATCCAGCTGAGACAATTATATGCCTTCTAGTTCTTTTCTATACCTTAAAAATATGATTATATTATAATACTGTCTTGTTACCTGTTTTAATTTTTGTGAAAATCTTTCCATGTCATTGGTATGTGTCTGCAACAACATTTAAAAAACTTTATGTGGTTGCTCTGTTTAACCATTTAAGCTATTGGATGTTGGGGCTGTTCACAACCTTAGCGATTTGCAACAGTGAGGAACGAACATCCTTGTCATACCTGTTAAGCTTGTTGAGCGGCACTGTGGCTACCAACAGTGGGCTGTGTTGTAAAGTCCCATGAGATTTTGCCCAATCTTTGCTGATCAAGGTGAAAATTAACATGTCAAGACCCTAGAAAAACATGTGCTACTCCAATTAAGTATATAAATGTTATATGGAAAAAGGAAAAAAAAAGTTAAATCTAACTTCTTGACAGAGCATTGCACAGTGAAGCTTGAAGCTGAGTGAGAAGCACTGTCTAAAAAGACGCTGAGAGGAAAGACTAGTGTCATTATGGGGCATTCCTTTCTCTGGATTTGCTGGAGGAATATCAAGTGAAACCTCAGCTTTCCTTATTTCTTCTGTGGCCCTCCGCTTCAGCCTGTTTTTCTCTGAACTTTCCTTGAGCTGCCCCCTAGATTGTGCATGTTCGCACAGTTCTTCACAGGACATACAGAACTCGGTAGCGCCTTCCCCTCCCCGAGGGCTTGGATGATCTGCAGCAGTTACAGCAGTTACTGAGAAAGGGCGATCTGCGGTGGTCAGAACTGTTCACAGTGACCAGTCAGATCCGTCAGAGGTGAAGAAGGCAGAGGGAGTTGTGCACTTCACTCTGCCAGATGTCTCCTACCCAAGCCTCAGTGGAGGGTGTAGGCGGGTAGAAGGGATTATATTCAGAGGATTCAGGTCTGCTGAGTTAATTTAAGGAAGTTGCTTGCCGTGACATTAGGTGTGGAAATAGTTGGAGTGGACAAATGAGTACTTAAAGCATTGAATGCATAAGAAGCAGTGAATTTTCTTGTAGTATGGGCTTTCTTTTCTGTCCTTTTATCTCAGCGTATAACTGTTTACTGGCATAGAGCTTTCTTTTTTAAGAACCGGTATAGAAATGTTGATATTTGTGTATAAAATTGCTGCTAGCTTTGAAGGAAAACTTGTAACAAATAATGTGTTCAGACATTTGAACTAAATGGGCCTTCGTAGCTCATTAATCAAATTCTTTTTCAGGTTAGGGTCCTACTTTTGAGCTATATAGCCCTGTCTGTTCTTAAACACCCTCCTCACAGGATGGTTTGCTTTGGGTCAAAGTAACATGTGACGATTTTGACAAATAACATGCCAGTAACAGATTTGTTAGTAGCAAAATGGTCATTAATTTAGACTTCTAAATAGATGTAGCTGAATACGTCCTTACTTAGAATGTTAAGATTGATCTGAGATTGAGTGATGCCGGTTGTCTTGAAAAGTTTGTTTCACAGCTAAAATGTTGTTCTTTTAATTGTGTTTGTGTGTTTTCAACGTGCTTCTGCCTCCTGAGTTCTTCAGATGCCAAGCGGCACTCCTTTGACTTGAGATATGAGGCTGACTGACGTTATTTCGCTGCACTTCTTCTGTTTTAGAATAATCTATAAGTGTTCCATGTGCGACACTGTGTTCACCCTGCAAACCTTGCTGTACCGCCACTTTGACCAGCACATTGAAAACCAGAAGGTGTCTGTTTTCAAGTGTCCAGACTGTTCTCTTTTATATGCACAGAAGCAACTTATGATGGACCATATCAAGGTGTGTGTGCATCTCTCCTCTCCTCTAAGTGAATTGCAGATACATGCACTGGCGTTAGCCAGAGCTGAGCTGCAGATTGCTGTATATCGTGCCGTGCTGTGCAGGGAAGGGATGGATGCTCGTTGTTGTCTGTGAGCAAAAACTTACATGCAGTCAGCATGCGTTCACTTGACTGTGGGATGCTGTTTATGCAGGAGTCCTGATCTGCCTGCCATAAAGATTAAGGAGCAAGTGCATGCCCTGATTTAAAAAAAAATAATAATAATAGGAGTTCAAAAACATATATGTGTATGAAAATGATGACTGTGAATTTTACTTTTCTGAGAACTCCATGTTGTATGGGTTTAGATATGGACAGGAGCTCTGACTAGTTATGTTAATTCATATAAATATTGGTGTACTTAGAAAAATCAAAGTTTTTTCTTTTGAAATTACCTAAGCAGTTAAATTTGTGTTATATTTGGTGCCCTTGGATCTTTTAGTTTTTTTTTTTTTTACTATAAATATTGTGTGTAAGTTGGCCATTAAATATTCAGGATGTAGCAGGTGCCCACCTAGTGAGTGTTCTGTTAGTGAACAAATGTTCTGTTTGGACTGTCTACTTTCCAACCTCCAGAGAAGACACGATAATCTGTTTCCAGCCTCTTCTGCTTACCGAGACTGGTGCTTAGTTCTAGCTTCTTAACTGTCCGCTGTGCTAGGTTAGCATTTTTATTCTTTGTGTGATTACTAGGCAATACCCATTGGCTTTCAGAGATTAAAATGACTTCCTTTTAAATGGAAAAACCAGAAACTCATTGTCATCATAAACGCAATCTCTTTTTCTTAGTTGTTTTTCTCTTTTAAACATATACGCAAATGGTCAGTTAAAGAGCAAATAAAGTCAATTATTTTAGTCTTGTGTCTGTTAAATGAATGGACTATTAATTCTTAAACGTTTCTGTCTTGAACACATTTGAGGTCGTATAGAGTAATTGCATACTAGAAAGGAATTTAACATCGTGGAGATTCTGCTCCTGCAGGCAAGGTGAAGATGGTGGCTGTGGAATTACTAGGGGATGTGTTCTGTCATTTTCACTTGGTCTGCAATAAGATCCACTTAGGATATTTTAGGTGTCTTAGCAAAAATTATAAAACTGTTTTTGACCATAAGTATTAATGATCAGGAATATAAAAATACAGGGATATTTGGATTTAGACCAGCATATTTTAATATAGTATACAGTGGTAGCTTGTTTCATGAACTCAGTTCTCTCCGTGATTCTGGTCGCTAACCAAACTGGACAAGAATTGAATCCAATTGCCCCATAAGGCCAACACTGAACCTAACTGTTGATTCAGTTCTCATCCTACTCAGTTTGTGACCAGAATTACAAAGGCAAGTTTGTGAACCAAGGCACCACCAATCATTGACCCCACACACAAAGAAAGGAAAGATGCTTCTTAAGTGACTTTTTTTTTTTTTTTTTTGGCACTGGGGATTGAACTCAGGGTCTTGCACTTCCTAGGCAAGCACTCTAGTCATTGAGCTAAATCCCCAGCCCCTTAAGTGACTTTTAAAGGATTTGCTTTGTGGAACTCATCTTCGCATCTGGAAATGGGGTGTGGGCTTCGTGGTTGGCGTCTTCCTTGTGTTAATGGTGAGTTTGGAGGAGTACAGACTTAAGACGAGTGGTAAAGTCCTGTGGCCACAAGGACAGAGTTGTTCTTATTCATGTGAAACTTTACAAGCCTATGTGATAAGAAATCAGTGGGAATGTTCACTTCTGTTCTCATTTCCAGTATATTGTATGCATCTTCAAATACTGTCCTGCATTTATGTGTGTGGGGTGGGTAAAATATATATATAGTTTCAGAATCACCCTGTTTTTATTTTTAAAATGTATCTAGGTTTTGCTGTGTGTTTACATGCCTGGTTCCTGTGAGGAAGGAATGAAGAGGCAGTGGGCCGGGAATGGTGTTACTCCACATGTTCATTTATGGGTGGGCCTTTGTTTGTCCAAATTAACCCAATTCAGATCATTTCTTTGAAGATTTTTCTTTTGTTTTTTTAAGATATGGTCTTGTTTTTTGAACAGTGTAGTTCAGGCTGGCCTTGAACTCACTATGTAGTTCAGGCTGGCCTCGACCTTGAGGTCATCCTCCTACCTCAGCCTGCTGAGTGCCGGGATTATAGTTGTGAGCCACCACGCTCTGCTCAGTTCATTTCTTTGTTTTACCAAAATGTAGATTTATTTACTTTGCAAGACCCCCCCATCCCCACTCTTGTTCTCCCTGCTGACATTGACACTGGCATTTGAAGTAAACTTTTAATATTCAAGTTGTGTATTGTTTTATGAGCTAACAAAAAAATCCATTTTAAAAGAACTAAGTTGTATTTCATTCCTCCTTCCCCTTGAGTACTGGGGTTTAACCTAGACCTTCTCACCGACCTATATCCTCAGTCTTTTTTATTTTGAAACAGGGTCTCCCGAAGTTTTATAGGCCAGGCTTGAATTTGTGATCCACCTACGTCAGCCTCCCAGATTGCCGGGATGCACGCCAGCACTCCAGGTCCTCTTTCTTCTTTTTGTGTGGTGCTGGAGCTTAGACCCAGGGCCTTGCACATGCTAGGCAATGCTGGACACAGAATCACACCCCTATCAAGTTGTGTTTCCTTTATTAAAACAGAAGAGGTTCGGTCTTAATTTCCTTTTCACTTACAATATGTAAATAAAAATGAGTAATTTCTTTCAAGCAGACATCCTGTTTCCCTCTTCTGTTGTGACAGAATTTTTGCTGCTTTTCTATAATTTCTATAGCACTTTAAAATTATTTTACAGAAGACTTCTTTAACACTTTACTCTCTTTTCAACTTTTCAGTTAGTCAAAATGCATTCACCTAGAAACCTATGAAAAGTTTCTTTGTATTTAAAATGGTTAAGGGGTTGGGGATTTAACTCAGTGGTTGAACACTTGCCTAGAAAGCACAAGGCCCTGAGTTTGATCCCCAGCACCCCCTCCCCCGCTAAAAAAGTTTAAACCAAAACTCATATTTTTGTTTGAAAACGGCCGTTCAAACACAGAAGCCTTCTACCTGTGTGAGGAAGAAGCAAATGTGTAGTTTTTGGCCACCGGGAAACCATTTCTGCCCAGTTTTTCTCTGTGCAGGGAGCAGTGTTAGATCTTCCCCTTGGGCCCTTGGGTGGTCAGTGTCTCAGCTGTCCATTGGATAGAGCCCGAAACCTCAGCTAATGAGAGTATAGAAGCCATTTTCCCTTTTGGAAAAGGTGGTCCTGAAGAAGGCTGGCTAATCCTGGTACTATTTAGAGAAGACCTTCCCTGAAGACATGCAGGAGCAGGCAGAAGTAGTAGCTGCTTCCTGAAGCCCTCAGGAGGAGTGTGGGGTGACTCAGATCTTCATCGTGCCAGCCATGTGACCAGGGACTGGGCGAGGCTGGTGTGTGTGTCGTCAGTAGGTTCAGGAAAGGCTCTGTGCAAACGAAATATATGCTGAGGGAAAGCCTTGCTGCTTTGTATTTATTTGGACTCAATGCCTTTAGAATGCAAACAATACAAAAACTAAAGTGGGCTGCTCTTTAGAATCAATCTGCAGTAATTTTACCCCATTTGTGTTTAAATCCTGTCAGTTTAAGATGGCTCTTGTGACTGTTAATGATAATAAATAGCAAAACAATTTTAAAAGGCTTTTTGAGTACCTATTATGTACAGTTTGCAGATCTGGGTGTTACTAGTAAGAAGGGATGAGTGGGACAGGAGGTAGGGAGAAGAAAATTACCTCCAAAACCCAGCAGAAGAAATCCACTCAGTTGCATGTATTCCCAGAGTATGAAAGGGAGGAGAAAGGCTTGTCTTTGACGATGAGTCTCAGTGTCAGCTCAGGTTGGTGAGCTGAGTGTCTGGAACACCTGCAGTATAGTAAGTTTTTTAGACACATCTGCAGACGGGAAAAGAACGACATTCATTGGAAATGGTGTCGTGTAAAGGACTTGCTCCAAGACATGAGGGGAGGACAGAGTACCAAGACTAATTAGATTCAATGCGGAGGCCTGTCTTTAAAGTTTTAAAATGGCACAGATACATAAGCTTTTAAAAATTACTAGAAACTAGAAGCCCATAATTTATAGTGATAAGAAAAGTTAATGCTCCTTTATCTCTTTTTTAAAGTGTGTAACTTTAGCTTAGGTTTTCTTTATATGTTAGGAAATATTTTTGAATGGATGTTTAATTCCATTAAAGTGTCTAAACATTAACAGAGTTGACATGTGCTTTCGTTTGGTGGTGTGATTTGTGATAGATACCTCTTTTGTTTTTGTAATGCAGTCTATGCATGGAACATTGAAAAGTATCGAAGGGCCTCCCAACTTGGGCATAAACTTGCCTTTGAGCATTAAGCCTGCAACTCAGAATTCAGCAAACCACAACAAAGAGGACACCAAGTCCATGAATGGGAAAGAGAAATCAGAAAAGAAGTCTCCATCTCCAGTGAAAAAGTCAGCGGAATCCAAGAAGGTGGCCAGTCCTGGGTGGACGTGTTGGGAGTGTGACCGCCTGTTCACACAGAGAGATGTGTACATCTCCCACGCGCGGAAGGAACATGGGAAGGTCAGTGGAGGTGGAGCTGTCCAGGCCAGGAGGGGTGCAAGGAGCCACACTGGTGAATGACCCACGGCTCCACTCTACGCTCAGCCCTATGGGTGATGAGTACCGAGGCCTCAAAGTTTTTTTATCTGTAAAATGGACATTCCCAGACCCTCCCAATCTTGTTCTATGATTTTGGTGGCTACCTTCATTTGTATATCCCAAGAGTAGGAGTAAGTTACGTCTGTGTTGCTAGCCAAAGAATGTGAACAAGGGTAAACCAAAGGTGTGCATGTCTGAATGTACTTCTTAGTCATATGACCCAAAGGGAGGAAAGGAGGAGAGAAAGGCAGTGGGTGTGCTGAGAGCTGCTCATAGCATTTTATGACTTACTTGATTCTTCCCTGAGTTTGTAGTAGGAAGAGGAGCCTTATCTTTTAACTTCTAAAAAAAGTTCTGCACCTTAAAATCCTGAAAAATTAGAGTCACAATATGTCTGTTCTTTCTCTTTAGACCTAATAATAAGCAAAATTTGTAAATACTATTTTAAATATTTAAATTTTTATTATTAAATATTTTTATTTATTTTAAAATATTATTTAAAATTTTAAATTCTATGTACAATGTTAGGCAGTGTTCATATTTTCTTATTGTCTGGTCAAGATGCAGAAAGAGTCTGCATATTGTTGTGTAATTTAAACCTCTTGATTCTATAGCAGTCCTCCCTCCTTTTTAATTTGGAAAAATTGAGTTGTTTGTCCTATAGATTATCCCTCATGTTGGTGAATTTGGGTAACTGCTTCTTTTTTAACATTCTTTAACTTGCTCCTCTCTATCCCATAATTACCAGAATTTTGATTAGATTTAGGTTGACGTTTTAAGATAAGAATATGTCATAGGTACTGCATTCTTTTTGTATGATATCATGAGGAACGTAATACCATAGACAATTGGTATTACTGCTTATTTCTATAAGACAATTAGAGATAAGCAGAAGGTCAAACAGTGTATACTAGATCTTTGAAAATGTTATGTGTTGATTAATTACATTTATTAATTTCATTTATTTGTACTATTTTAGCTGCTCATGAAACTAATGTGTTAAATTGGTACCATCCAAATGGTATAAATGTGCCTTTGATCACAAATTGCATAAACGTTTTTATTATATTTGATGCTACTATAGTATCTTTTCATGTAAAACATAGCTTCTAATGGAATATATTTGGTGTTAGTGGCACATTGCTTACTTAATTATCTCAATTTTAGGCTTCTTTTATAGCATCTTACAATTTTAGGCTTCTTTCATAGCATTATAAATATTGGGTGGGTCTTAGGGAGCAATACCTCATCAATCCACTGTATAAACACATCAGCAGCAGTTCTTTTAGAGCCCAGTGTGGTGATTCTGGAGAATCTTCCATACTTGATACCCAAGCTGGATCTCATAAATGTTAAAATGCAGATGACTATAATAATTATCTAGTAGTCCAATCCTTTCATTGCTTACACATGTTCTGTGTCTTGTGACATTTTCAGAATTCTCTTTCTCGTAAATTGCCTTTATCTGGCATATCTCATAGAAAATAAGATAAGGGCTCTGAAAAAGAGTTGGTAGGATGAAATTTAGCAGTTATTGAAACCATTTGTTTGAGGACTATGGCACGTAGCCCACTTTTAAGTTTTGTGTGTGTGTGTGTGCCCATGTGCATGGTTGTGCTCAACGTGTGTTCTTAGGTGGAGCTAGTCATCAAAGAGGAGATGTTAGCATTAGCTCCGAAGGTGTTGCCTTTGGGGGCGAGGGATATCAGATTAGATTTCAGTTTCAATTCTATTCAGTCAGCCTTCTGAAGGAACTAAGAGAAAGACCTACCTTACAAGGTGGTAAAATAAAGTGTCAGAAACCAACACTTGTGTTCTGCTATGCTGGATTGGACTGGAACTCTCTACTTTCAGGTGTTTTACCTATGAGCATACTTACATTTATTCTCATATTTTTCTCCTTTCTTTACATCAGAATTGTTTTCCCTTTAAAGCCCAAATTTTGGCTTTTTCTCCCCTCTCCTGTCTTCTGACACCCAGTGCAGCATGTGGTCTCTACCCCTTCCTGTCCTTCATATGTCCCCACAGCACACAGTTTATACAGACCACCTGCTTGTTGAGTCCATCAGATGTGTTGCAGCTTTGGCCTCAACTGAGCACATTGTCGTATTTGACATGATTGGTAGTTATTTCCAAAAGTCACTTCATAGAACATTATTGTTGAGCTTTTCCAACTTTTCTCCTCGTTGCTGAACACTTACCCAGGTTTCTGTCTTAGAAACATATTTGCATGTTCATTATCTCCCCACCTCAGATTCAGCCACTGTCATAATATGAATTTCCCTTTTCATATATAGAGAATATATGTAGATAGTATCCAAATCTGTGGTTTCTTGCCTAAATCCCATTCTCAAAAATCCAACCACTTAAGTATTTTAGCTTCTTGCATATCTCACAGATGCTTTCATATAAGTCTGTCTATCAGTGAACTTAACACTGTTCTTCCACACTAATCCCCTAGCTTTTGTCCTCCCTACCTTGGTAATTTCTCCTTTCTAGCCAGCCATCTTTGGGCCCCAGCCATCCGTTACTATTCTTTCGTCCAGCCATTTATCTTTGCTTTCATAGCCACTACCTTAGTCTAGGCAGCTGTCAGCTCTTGCCTGACTATTATTCTTACTGTAGGCAGAAGGCATTTTTTAAGGTTACACATCCATTTGTGTCACTCTCTTGCATAAAGTGTTATGTTTCCATCTCCCTCAAGAGTCCAGTCTTCATAACATGACTCACCCAGCCTGTTCCTTCTGCCTGCATCTCAAGGTATCTTCATCCGGTCGTCCTGACAAATAAAACCTTCAGTGTTTCCAACACCTTTTGTTCATTTGCCTCTGGGCCTTTTCAGGTGACATTCTGTTAACTCAAGAGACCTTCTAGTGACGGACTTCTTAGTCTTTAGGTCTTCAGTGTAGCACCGCATCTGGAAATTCCTTGTAGGTCTCCTAAAACTGAATGGGGTCTTCTTCCTGAATGTTTCCATAGCAGCACTTACTTCCTTAATCAGAACACTTGATCAGAACCATATAAAGGGGGCCTGTTATCTCTTTCTCTCAGTAGACTTTATGTTTCCTTCCACTCTTCAGTTGCCATTTATAGCAATTTTAGTGCATGCCTAGTAGTAAGGTGAAAAATGTTTATTGACTCAATGGATCTAGACTTAAGTTGTGATTTGGAAGACATCTAACCCCTCTTTTAGTATATGTGCTGCTGAGTCGAGCACTAACCCTTCTTGTTTAAAATGGGAGCTATACATGCTTCAGTGACCTCAGGGTCCTATGTTACAGGTCCCTAGAAAGAGCTACATGCGAGACGACAAGCATCCTGAGTCATTTGTGGTTTGATACATTTTATAAATTGTATTGAGAACTGTATTTGGCTGAAGGTCTCAGGAGAGCATAATTGTTTTCTTCCACCAAGCCAGAAGTTATTGGAAACATCCAGATTTACTAGATTGCTCAATGAACTGTCACTGTGCATTATGATTAGTATGTAAATATTCTGAACCAGTGAACTGTGAAGGTATACTTGACCTCAGTACCATAACTGTGCCTTAAAAATATATAGGAGAATTTTGGATTAATCTAAACAGTTTCTGCCAAACACAGTACAGTCAGTACCTTAGTGTTTTTCCTACTAGTATGATTATTATTTTGATATGGTTTGGGAAAAAGATTAAGTTAGAGGTAAGCCCAACTGGCTAAATTAAAATGTTATCAAATAATTCACTGCTCCTTATTTTAGATGACCCTTTCGGTTTTATTAATTGTATTTGACCTTTCTTTCTCTTTCCTCCTCCTCCTCCTCCTCCCTCCCCTTCCCTTCCCGCTCTTCTTCTGATTGAGTCTTGCTAAGTAGTCCAGGTTGTTCTAAAACTCCCTATGCAGCCCAGGCAGGCCTCAAACTCATGTCAATCCTCCTGCCTCAGCCTCCCCACTGCTAGGATTACAGGTGTGCACTGCCATGGCTAACCTTTGACTCTTCTTTCTCTCTTGTGTTCCCAACCAAAATATCTTATATTTTGTATAGAGCTATACCTATTAAATGAAGTTATTCATCACTTTTGTTGTTAAAATTAAAAAACAGAGTTCCAGCTTGCTAGTTATTCAGTAGCTACATTCTCTATCTCAAATGCCTTTTTCCTGTACTAATACAACTTTTAGTTTTAAACTTTCTTCCAGTAATTTGTTATAATTTGATATGTCAAATACTTAAATTGTTTTGACATATAATGCATATTTATTAAAGGTATAATTTAAAAACTTGTAATTTGATGAGTGACTACTTTGGCTATTTTAAAAAAGATAGTTAAAACCTCAGCATTTTTTCTTTTGTTAGTGTGTTTGTGATATATAGTGAATATTTTCATACTGAGATATTGGTACAGATACATACCACATCTTGGTTCTTTTTACTTCCCTATCCCCTCCCATTTCTCTCATCTCCCAAATCAGCATTTTTCCAGGGTGGGGGTGGGTGCTGGGGATTGAACTCAAGGCCTTGCACTTAGTAGGCAAGTGCTTGACCACTTGAGCTAAATCCCCAGCCCTCTAAATCAGCATTTTAAAAAATGATAGTGCTGGGCAGGGTGATGTATGTTAATCTTTGCTACTTAAGAGCCTGAGCCAGGAGGATCACAAGTTTAAGGCCGGTCTAGGGAACTTAGTGCGACTCTGTCTCGAAATATAAAATAAAAAGGACTGGGGCTATAGCTCAATGCTCTGTGGATTCAGTCACCTCTATCACCAGGAAAAAGAAAAGATGGTTATACAGATTTCTTATTTAGAAAACCAGTAAGCAAAATGAATCACTTTCTGTGGCCCTCTTAGCTGTTCTTTTCAGTGATGAGCCCTTGAGCACAAGTTCTGTGTCTGTTTTATTGTGACTCCTCTTCTGGCTGTACCCTGAAGTAGTTTTCCTTTGGTTGTCTGCTTGAAAAGGGCTTTGTGTTAGTCATGAGTACACATACAGTGAAGCTAGGTTTAAGCTTTTAAATAGTTTCCTAACCGCAGAAAACCTTTTACCTTTGAAGTCTCTCTGCTCTCAGCCACAAAGCGGTTTGTTGTGTTGGTGTCATTGACCTGATGATCTCATGCGAACTATGAGCATTTTCTCTCCTACATGTGTGTGTATTATACAATTTTAGGTGGGTTATGTGCCTGCTTGACATTCTTTTGTGGTTGTTCCTTAAGAGGAGTTCTTCTAGGAATCTCGAGTTAAGATCCCCTGAGTGAGATAATATCTGAGGTCATTCTTATGGATCGAACATCCTGCAATTATGTCAACTGGTAGTAAAGCAAAAGAGTACAAGTGACCTGTATTTGTTCAAATTTTACAAATTGTAATATGATCTCTGATAATTGTTGCTTGTTGCTCGACGATGCCTACACATGAGGGAACTGATAATTGTTCGGGAAGATTCTAAAGCAGAGGGGCATATGCTGAATTATGGAGCTCAGAGCCATCCAGTTAACTCTTCGTGTCTTTTGAGGTTCTTATTCGTGCGGCCGTGACTCAGTTCTGTGTCTAACTTGGGAGTCCTGGTTTTGGAGTCTGACAGACTGGTGTTTGAATTCTAGCACCAGTAGTGTGGCTTTCTGAGAAAATAATTGTCCAGCCTCATTTTACATACATCTAGGGTAGAAGTAGTAATATTCACCACAGAAGCCTCTTTTGAAGGTTAAGTAACATGAAATCATGTATTTTGTATCATGCATAGTAACTGTTTTCTCTTTCCTCTCTGATTGCTAGATTTTTAAAAATTAAATTTTTTGTGCAAGAAGCAGTCCAAGATAATCAGCTCTTACTATATAGATATTATAAATTTACAACATGTGAGTATATAGTTTTAATTTTCATTTTGGCGTGATTTTAGGGTACAGCAGAAGCTGTAGAAATGGTGCAGTTTCTGCACACCCATCACTGGCTTTCCTGCTCTTTGCATCTATGTAACCACAAACAGTGATCGGAACTGGGACATGACCCTTGATACAGTACTGTTAACACACTTGGAGGCCTGATTCCAGGTTCAGCGGTTGTTCTGCTAGGTTGTCTTCTTCTTCAGCATCCAGTCCCGGACATGACTGCCTTCAGCTGCCATGTCTTCTCTGAGAATCTGCGACAGTTTCTGGGAATCTGCGACAGTTTTCTTCATAATGTTGACACCTGCAGATGATTGGTTATTTGGTACAGTGTCTTGCAGTTGGGACCTAGCCGATGTTTCCTGCTGACTAGTTCTGGTCATTTGTTTGCACAGGGATGTTATGGAAGTGAGGTTGTGCCCTTCTCAGCGTGTCCTCGTGTGAGATACCTAGTGGCAGTGTGACTCGCTCCTGGGTTGCCAGCTCTGATCACTTGCTTACTGTGGTGTCTGCCAGGTTTCTGCACTGTAAATTGCCGTTTTCCCAGTGTAACTAATAGGGATCTTGTGGGGAGATGCTGTGAGACTATGTAAAACACTCTTTCTTGCTTTTTTACCCACTAATTTGCACATCCGACCTTATTCTTGCCTGTAGCAGTTGTCATTGTGGTGTTCACCTGGTGGGGACTTATTGCTCTTATCACTGCCTCTAGATTTACTCACTGGAACTCTGTTGTAAGGAGGAGGCTCAGTGTTTTTGTTTGTTTGTTTATTGAGAGCTGAGCGGACTTATGAATAATTGTTTTCCCTAATGGATTAAATTGATTGCTATTGTTATTTTTTTGTCTTGATGGCTCTGGATGTGGCTGTCAGGAGCTCCTCTCTGCGGCTCTTGCGTCTTCTTGGTAGGTCCCTTCCAAGGGTGTCCTTTCTGGGGACATAGTGTGCGCCTGGTTCTTCATTTATTTTCCCTATCCGAGCCACAGAGTCAACTGTTTCATCTGCAAGTCTGGATCCTTTGAGAATTGATAGCAAATACATTTTTAAGGGACTTGATATGTGTATTTTGATCATCACTGAGCATCGGAAACTGTAATTGGGAATACAGAGTGTGGGTGGAAAAAGTAACAAACCTCAAAGTGGCTTCTCAGCTATTTAGTGTGAGGGAGTGACATGTTTGGCAATTAGTGGGATCTTATCAGATGCTTCCAGTTGAGTTGAAAATGAGCTGAAGCTTGTAAAATGTGTCTGATTAGTGGAAGGCATATTTAATAGGTTTTTAGAGTATGAATGAAGAGAACAGGCACAAGCCATTGTTTTGAAGGAAATTATGTAACATTCACAGTTGACCAAGAGAAGACAGACACTTTCATTTTGCTCCTCTGAGAAAAAGGAAGAGTCAGTGTCATGGGGAGGAGTTGATGAGCAATTTCAGAAAGAGAGCAAAGCCCTAAGAAGTAGTCTAGCCAATGTAAATTCATTTCTCCATCTTTACATGGGGCTAAAGGATCTTGCAGATGAATGTCTCATGGACCATGAGGTGTGGCTGAATATCTCGCTTGTGTAAAAGAGGTTTGGTGGATTCACAGGAGTTCAAAACCTTTTTCCCCTTAAGGAGCCCACTATTTCAAAGAACAGTTTGTAACGTAGCTGGGTCCTGACTGAGCACTGGGAAGAAGAACTTGATAATGGAAGATACGATTTTGGATAAATCTTTTCCTCACAGAGGTCACTGGACAATAGGTAGAATAAGCCTACAGACTGAGAAACTGAGCTTCAGCAAGTATCTTTTGACAGATTCTCTTGAAATTATTATTGGACAGTGCAAAAGGGCTTGGATGAAATATTTATAGCTAACTTGTGGCTAATTGCTGTGTTGGAGGGAGAGTTTCGACCCAGGATCAGATTTTACCTAACATTGCTATCAGTGACTTGATTGCAGGAAAAGAAACGGTGGTAAGTCTTAAATAATGCATAGATTTTCACTTTAAAAAATGAAGTTCACAATTACTGTGAGATAAATGTGGCTTAGGTGAGTTATATGGAAAGACATTTTGTCTTTATTCATGTCTTAACACTGTGCTTTTTTTTGGTTCTGGGGATCAAACTCAGGTCTTTGTGCTTGCAAGGCAAGCACTCTAATCACTGAAACTATTCCCACCCCTATTCATCCTTTTTTTCCAGCTGCTGAGCTAGCATTCACATCTAGGCCAGTTTGTGCTTCTTAAAATTTGAGTGTGAATCAGAATTCCTGGAGCTTGTTAACTCTTCCCCATTGGCACCACCCCTAGTGTGTCTGATTCAGCAGGTCTGGGCTGGAGCACAATCATTTCCAGTTTTGCTTCACCCAGTGATGGGTGATGCTGGTGCTTCTGGACTTTGAAAACTACGGGCTTAGACTTTGGGAGTGAAATTCCCCAAAGCCTACTGATTTATACAATAAGTTTATGTCTTGTACATGCAAGGTTTGCACATTTCTCCCAGGAAGTCATTTATTACACTGAGAACTCAGTGATCAAAGCTGTTTCAAGCTGTTTCTTTGAGCTCTACTATATCAACATAGGTATTACTTCATAGAGGGGAGAAAAACCACACTAGACAAGCATACTTGGCCTACACACATTCTGCTGCATAACACGTGTCATTGGCCAGAACATATCATGTGAGCAGCCGCAACTGAAAGGAGCTGAGAACTATATTCTTCTGTGCGTCCTGAGGGAGGGAATGATGGGTGGAGTTAGCATCCCCAGCAAGGTGGCCATACCATCTGAGATGATGTGCTCAGGTTCCCTTGGTACCTATTTAAGATGCGTGCTGACAGATGAGCACTCAGAGGAGAGTGACTAGAATAGTGAGAGACTAAAGACAGTGTCAGGAGGAATGGAGATCCCAGGGTCAGAGGGAGCTCAGACAGTTATCCTCAGAAGTCTGTGGCATCCGTGGGAGAACAGGTGCAGGATAATTACAGGCTGGCTGGAGCTATTTGCAGGAGAAATGTCTGCCTGTCACTGGAATTATTCAGTAGTGGCCAAATGTCCACCTTTAAAGCGGTGGAATCGAAAGGATTCCAGGGCCAACGTCGCCTGTGAATGAAATGAAGCTGTCTGAAGTTGCTCATAGAGTAAAGTCATAGCTGCAATGAGGGGGCAGTTTTAAACCAGTCACCATTCCGAAAGTCATTTCTTGAACTAACAAAAGACTGTAAAAGGTACTTCTTTTTTCCAGTTGATTTAATTTGTAGATGGAAACAACTTGTAGAAAGAAGTCCTTGTGTAAGCAGCAGCTGCATGTGGAGCGTGAGTGCAATGCAGGGCTGTACACAGAATCAACTGGAGAGCCACACCCCAGCACACCTGCCCCAGGCCAATTAACTCACCTTTGGGGGAGTGGAAAAGGGCTCTCTACAGGCACTATTAAAGCTTATAGGTGATTCTGTGTGTACCCGAGCTTGAAAGCACTGGTTATCACCTGGGGACAGCCACACAGCTTCCCTTCTTGCTGTGGCTCTTGCTCATGCGACTTGCACAGCATCCATGCACCTTTGCCACCTTATGTTAGGGAAAGTTTGATCCCACCAGCGTGTTCATTCCTGGTAGTGAATTTGTGGGACATGGCACCATGGAAGGAAGAAATTTCAGCGTTATTGAGCTCAAAGTCTGTTTGATATAATTTAATGCCTGACTGTAGGCAATCTTAGGGTGCCTTAACATTTCTGCTCGCAAGGTTTGTAAATCCTTTAAGGGGAGGTCACAGGTCATGTCTCTGATACCTGTGATTTGGAATATCTAATATTACCCTAGCAACAGGTTGAAAAATCATTTTCTTATCTTTTTGGTTTAGAGCTTGTTTGTGATCACTCAAGGTTTTAGGACAAATATATTTAAATTATTTGCATATTCTGTTTGGTTTCTAATCAGTTGTTAGAGATGGATGGCTCCTCACTTGATTCAACATTTGCATCATATATAAATCCAGGGGTTAAAACACACATACACTAGAGTTTGTGTATTAATGCTTTGTGATAGAAAGGTACATCATTGCTGGCTTTATGAAACTTTTAACTAATTTTGACCATTGAAATTGATATTTTACCAGCAGATTCTATTTTATGATAAATTTTGTGTTTTAAATTTTATATTTCTTTTTACATATTTAGAATTTATATATTTCATATATCTACTCATAGTAAAAGTTTAATTTTATTGTAATTCATATTAAGTTTATTTTATTAATATGGTTTACTGTGTATTCTTTTATAGAAGTCCTCTGTGTGCCTTAGTGGCAGACTTTTTTTGATGTAAGCATATATTTTGTAAAAAGGATGCTGATGCATATTAAAATAAAATTGAAGGCAGAGTGGTTAGAATGATGAGCTCATGCTGATGGAGGACTTATCCAGCGGCCTCATCTGGTACCTCTCGTAGGCCTGGTTTCAGGCCTGGAGGTGATACTGTTACAAGCTGGTTTTCTGGATGAGGCAGCGAGGTTTAGGACAGGTCAGGATCCCCCAAGGCCCTGCTGTCTGTGCAGGGCGGGTCTAGCCCACTCCTCAGGCACCTCAGCTCCAGCTAAGCAATGACTTTTTATGCTGATTGTGCAGCATCAAAACTTGGCATTCCAAAGATGCTTAATTTTGGTCTTACTGAATCTTTCTTTTGTAAATGGAAACCAGTTAGCAAATATGCCGTTCCATCCAGTTTTTACTTTTGTTTTCAATACAGTCATCTTAATTGTGTTAGAGTGGGTTATGCCATCATCACAGAACAGCATTTGTAGCTGGGAAGGAGGCTTGGGCGTGACGGCCTTAGATTCCTCCGCAGGAACCCAGTTCTTCACTGGAGTTGGTTGCAGCTGTGGCTAGTAGTGCTGTAGTGTCCTCATGTAGCCAGTCTCCCCACAGAGTCTGCCACGTTTTAGAGTAGCCTGTATTTCTTAGTCATTGCCTGGGATGTACTTAGAAGCCAAATGGATTGTAGCAGGCCTGGGCCACCTGAGAGAGATTTGGGGTAGTTTCTGGAGGAGGCTCTTCTGAAGGAGTTTGAGAACCTGGAGAGGCCCCTGCCTGAGGGTTATAGCAGAGGTCCTTGGACAAGCAACCCAACCTCCCACACCCCCTCAGCAGCGTCTTTCTGGTGGAGTGCTTGTAGGGTTTGGGGCTGAGAAAGTGAGAAGGCCTGGGTGGACGTGAGGTCTGTCTTTAACTTCTTCTGGGTAATTCTGATACCTCTCACTCTTACATGCGTTTTCTTCCCCCCCAGAAGTTGTGCTGTAAAGATATTAAGTTGGCTGATAGCTGAGGGGAAGCTATTTACAGTCCGCAGGAAGATGAAGTTGGAGAATTACTTCAGTTTGGGAACTTAAGTATTTTCATTTTTTGTAGTTCTGGGTTTGAACCCAGGACCTCATACATGCTAGACAAACACTTAACCACTGAGCTACACCCTAGTTGTATATATTTAAAAATAGCTAGAAAGATCACAAGTCTTTATCTTGGGTCTTATCTTCCATTTTAAAAGTTTGCCGTAAAAATGACTTGCCTTCATGATAGTTTACAAAATTATTTCAGCAAACTGCTTATTTTGGGGTCATGGATGAGAAGCTGGACAGCCCTTTTGGAGGTAATTTCTACTTTGTTTCACTGACCCAAAATAAAGTGAAGGATTCAGGCAAAGAGCTATGAGCTTGAGTACTCTAAACTGAAAGAAAAGGAAATGACAGCAAATAACTGATTTCTATTTCTAAAATTACTGATTATTTTTCTTTCCATGAGGGACAGAAAAATGAAGGAAAATAAAGCCTTTCAAGAAAGATTAGGTTATTTTGAAAATGTGACTCAAACAAGACTAAATTCTTATTCCGTGCTTTGTTTATAGGCAGAAGAGGCATGTCTCAGATGTTCCTGTGGATTTGCTGTTGGAGTAACTTGTTTGTATCTGTCAGATGTCTGTTGTAGCCATTTGGGAGGCATTTTCCTGTAAACTCACCTGAGTTTGCTTAAATAAATTGAAGGGCTGCAGATAAATATTTATTCATGCTCAGTTATGTGTTCTAAAGAAAAAGACATGGCTTTATTAACTCCTTTTTGTCATGGTATATGCCATTTTCTTATTATACTACATGAGAAAGTATGTTAAATTTCATTGCATTGACTACTAAGAATAAAAACCCCAAACTGAGAGATGTATAATAAAATTTGCAACATAAAGTAGTAAGGCAGATGTGTTGAGTCCCAGTAATCAAGTCAGTGGGCTTTTCCCAAAAATCTTTTAGGGCTTAGGGGCTGGGATTCCTAGAGCTGGAGTAGCTGGGGGTCCCAGTGGAGGGTGCCCAGCAGAGCCAGTCCAGTGATTTGGACTGAAAACAGTCATTCTTAGTATCTTTGGGGTTGGTTCCAGAACTGCTGTTCCTCTCCATCATACAAAACGCCAAGGATGCTTAACTAGTTGTGCACAGATTACGCTTAGAATACCTAATGTAATGCAAATCCATTATGTAAATAGTCATTACACAGTGTTGCTTAGGGAATAACCACGAGAAAAAAAGTGTACCTGTTTAGTACAGATGCACTGTTTTTTCCAGATACTTTCATTCTGTGGTTGGTTAAATCTAAGGATGTGGAGCCTGTGGTTACAGAGAGCCGACCATGGATTAGATTCACCAGCAGTACAGAGCTCTCCCCCACAGACCCGCACAGCTGCCGGAGCGATCCCCTAAGTGCAGTACTGCCTGTCCTAGCAACCCACATGCGTGTGTTTACGTGGAATGCTGAGGCCCTGGACAAGCTGACCCTCTGCTGTGCCCATTTGTCTTGTTCCAGTGACATGGAGCTGCTCGTGGCTTCTGGACATGTGCTGTCTTTGCTCTTTCCGCTCCTTCTGTCAGGAAGTCCTTTCCTTGCCTCCTCGCTTGCCTGTGAGCACCCAAGGCCAGCAGCAGGCCCCAGTCCCTGTTGTGCCTGCTGTGGCCTTCATGCATCCGGGGTGACCTCTTATGTTGTGCCACCATCCTCGTTGTATTTTTTCCTGTGTTCTTCAGCAGATTATAATGTCCTTGAGGGCAGAGAGATCCTGGGAGGTTAAAGCCAGAGCTCAGTAGATGTGGAAGGAAGGGATGCAGATACACAACTGTCTGTCTACTGTGCTGTGCTGGCCCAGTTAGGCTGGTTCACGCCCCAGTGTTTGACCCCACATGGCCACCTGTTCTCCTCTGGATAACATCTGTACCGTCTCCTTTGGTTGTACTGTGGCACCTGGCAGATGGAAGCCTTTGGCCAGAGTCACCAGGCAACAGGGAGTGATCACTGCGGACTCACTGCACAGGCTTAGATGATCACTCAGGCTGTAGATACCAAGTGGGCTGTCTGCACATGAAGTAAAGCACATATGGCACTTGTCTCTGAAGAGTCTGTACCCTACAAGGCATTCGAGCAGTGACTGGTTAAAGCTGGGTGCTTAAGTTGGTGACTAAGATGTTTACAAACATTTAGACACACATAGTATGATGCCTAATGGCCTGCTGTTACTTTAGAGACGGACGAAAAAGATTCCTCCTTCCCACAGCCTTTCTTGTTTATCTCTAAGGACTCCCAAAAGGTAGAGCTCTCTTGATACCAGGCTGGGGGCTGGTGCTATTGCCTGGACAGGAAAAACAGGAGCCTTGGTCCCTGTCACAGTCTGCTTTGGGTGAAAAACTAGGGCTTGCTGGCCTAAGAACATTCTTTATAAAACATCATCTGTAGCCAGGGGCCGCCTCCTTCTCTGTACAGATCAGTTTGTCTTCAGCTGTGTCTCCACTGCCCGTGAGTATGGTGAGTCCAGCTTCTTTCTTCTGCTTGAGGTTGGATTTTGCTGTCTTTGTGCCACCCACTACACTGGAGTGCTTACTGTGTGGCAAGGCCTTGGCTTCTCACCTTGCTGCTTTGCCCAGCCTACTGATGCCGCCTTTGTCATCTCTCAGACCGCAAGTCCCTCCTGTACCCCAGCTTCCCTCCCTTCTCTGGGCTACCTGGCCAGTAGAGTGCAACTGCAGGTCCTGTGGGCTGGGGAGGTGGAGGAGAGTTGTTTTTTCTCTGCCTTAATGAGCCCAGATTTGCCTGGGGATTTGGTGTCTTGATGACACCAGCGCCTGACGTGGTGGTTAGGCTCGGTCATGTCGCTCCAAGACTGTGGTTCTGCCGTGGTACGTGGTGAGACTGTTAGGGATTTGCCCAAGAATGCAGCTGTTATTATGATTGCTTTAGGAAAATGTGTTCCTAAATCCAACTGGCAGACCAGATTTTAACCCCTGATTTTTTCTGTAAATTGACATTGCCTTGAAACCTGAAACAGAAAATAATTTTACCTGCTACAACTGGAGACATTAAAGGAAATAAAAGGTCTTTCTGGGCCAGGCTTGACTTAAAAAGGAGTCATAAAATAGACAGTACCTGGAGGCTGCTAAGAGGGCGTGGTTCTCAATCAGTGTAGTTTGTGGATGGGAAAACTTCAGACCTGGGAGGGCTGCGGGACTTTTTTTTAATAACATTTAGCCCTGTGCCAAACCACAGGGGCATGACTTTAAAGTAGCTACCCCAGGTTTTGAAGGAGAACAGACTTTTGTTTGGCAGAAGAGCCAGAGCTTAGCGTGAGATGTGGCCATGAAGGAAAGGTCTGTCTGAGTCATTAGATTCAGCAAGTCCACATTAATGCCCAGGATGCGTGCCCATGTTGCTACAAAACAATGAGCTGGAAAGTGGTTCATGGCAGGAAAAGGGAACCTGCAGTATCTCATCCCCTCAAAACCAAGTACTCTAATTCCTGAGTAGGTGTCAACAGCAGCTAGTCAAGGAGCACAGAGGTGCCTCTGCGCAGTCATCCGGCTGCTTATTCTCAGGCTGGGTATGCCCCGTGCATGAGGCCGCCCTGGGAACTTTCCAAGGGGTCCCCTGGACTCTGGCCCTGTCAGAGTCTTTCACTGTCAGCTTTGATAGTTGACTGTAACTACCAGCATTATCTCATTAAAACAGCTTGTTTACACAGCTGGAAAAGTCCTGTATGTCAGACTAAATCATATAGAAAATAATCTGTCATTAATCAAGTTTAATGTTTGCTTTTGGACATTTAAATATGCCTGCTTATTTTTCAACATTATTAACAGAGTTTTTACAGATCATCTGATTAAAAACAGTGATCATCTTTACAGGAAGTATTAGTTATTTTGTCTTTTGTGGAAATGAATCATTTTAGAAAGATCATACTTAGGTCTTCAGACATTTTTTAAATTCTGCAATATGTGTCTTTCACAGTGACCTTTTTCTGTTGAGACTGCTTTTTAATTAAAAAGGGCAAGAAGATTGTATGCATTCGGAGAAAAACATTCCATATATTCCTTCCGTTGGTCTTTCCTTGAAGACTGGTTACTCTATGAATGAGAATAATAGGGAAATGATGCGTCATCCCCTGTAGGGAAACATTTTAGGAACCAAGGAGCTGTCAGAGATAGGACCACTTCCTGTAAGTAGGAAGAGGACTAAGCTGAGCTGAGGGGTGCTTCACAGTCACGTGTCCCTGCAGAGGTTTAAGGGCAATGAAGCATGGTGCACTCCAAAGGGCCCTGTGCGTCCTCTTTCTCTTTCTTTGTCTCTGTGATACTGGGAACTGAACCCCAGGCCTAGCACACACTAGGCAAGCGTTTACCACAGAGCTGCATTCCGGCCTCACCTTCTCTTCCTGAGTGTTGATGGACGGGTCGGGGGGCACGTTAGCCAGGCAGGATGCATCGTGCTTGGGGCTCCTGGTGAGGACTGGTGGAGGAAAATGGAGTACAGACACAGGGTCTGTTCAAGGTCTGTAGTGGGAGTTCCAGTCCTCTGCTACACGTGGCCACTGCTCAGTGGGGAAGACACTGTGGTCCCAGGCAGGCCTGGGTCCCCTAGTAACTACCACACAGGGCAGGCATCACTGAGTGTCATCAGCCTGATTCCCACAGCTTCCTTAGGAGGTAGGCCTTCCTTTCGGCACTTTCCTCTGTCCATTACCGAGTGTCTGGCCCTGATCTGAGGGAGCATGGACACTACAGAACAACATGTTTCTTTTAACTTTTGTGATTGTACGTTTTATTACTGTTCTGGGTCATTAAATTTTCAGTTGCATAATGTCCAGCAAACCAGATAGCCTTTAACCAGAAAATTAGGAGATTGGTTTTGTTGTGTTTTAAGCAAACATAGCATACAAGCACATATTTGTTATGAACACTGTTCATTTCAAAGTTTTCACCTCAAAATCTAGGCACATTACAGTTATATTGCTGGTACTTACAACCTGTACAGACTGTGTCATATGAAATAGTACAAGCATTCCCCTTGCCTTATAATTTGTGACTTATTTTACCTAGATTGACTGTCCACTCCATTAAGTAGATTTGGTTCTGCATGACTGTGACTTACCTGTTTTCCATTAAATGTGAGACAATGGTCTAAATCAGAGGGTGACGAACTACATTTCACAGACCTGCAGTTGTTTTTGTAAATAGTTTGTTGAAGCACAGTCCTGCTCACTCATGTATGTGTTAGTCTCTGGTTTCAAACTGCAAGGGCAGCACTGAGTAGTTTTTAGCCCTCAAAGCCTAATATGTTTACCCTCTGGCATTATACAGAAAAGGCTTGACCTGTGATCTATACTCATGCTCTGTGCCTAGATTTTTCCCCAGAACCACTCAGTTCTAATTTGTAGAAATCTGGATGGGCTGATTAACTTTAGTATTCAAAAATGATACTTCCTGAAGCATTCACACGTAGGCAGTTTGAATTTCCTGTGCTGTGTACACCAAAACATTTCCTTGTCTATTCTTAGATACAGTGAAATTGGAATTAGAAGAACTCACCAGGGCCCTAGGTGTTAAGTCCCTTAGGACTTCAGAGTCGGACCCCCAGTGCCCCGCAGTTCAGGCAAAGGCTGCTTGGGTGTGTGTAAGACCGCCTGCTAAGAGAGGACTTGTGGCCTGGGCAAGCAGGTTTATTTCCTGTAATTTACCATGTATAGCTGGAGGTTATATTTATATAACAGGAGACAAAGCTTTCCAGTTCTTGGGCATATTGATTATACCCAGATCTAACAGGAATAAATGAGAAACATTTTTAATTTTTTCACTACTACAAAAATGTATTTAGCAAAAAGTCTAACATAAAAATATATAGAACTCGATTATTACATCATGGTGGAACAGGCCATTCAGAGAAGGAACGTGGATTTTCCCTGCTGAGCCATTATTCAAACTCGTCTCCAGGCTTCTAACATGATGCATAATCCTCCCATCCTCTCACTATTCCAGGGCTCATAAAGGGACCACATCCCCACAGTATTCCTTGAACACGTCTGCCACCATTTAATTTGAGTGATAAATCCTCGCCCACAAATGTTGTCAGCGCTGGAGAATAAGCTTTGCTTCTAATGTCTACGTGGCAGGCTCAGAGCTGCTTTTAATAAGAAACTTTAATTCCTATGAAGTAGGAGGCTTTGTTTTCCTGATGAAAAGCTTGAATTATCTGAGTGAAAATTAAAACTCTTATTTAATTAGTATGCTAGTAGTATTACACTCAAGTGAGTTTTTTAAAAATCAACTTTATTGACGTCTAGTTTAGTTCTACTTTGTAGAAAACCTGATTTATTTTATAGAGGATATATTATAGATTTAAAAAAAAAACAACCCTGTTCAAGCCAGGTATGATGTTGCACGCCTATAATCACAGCACCTGGGAGGCTGAGACAGGAGCATCACTACAAGTTTGATTCCAGTCTGGGCTAAACATAGTGAGTTCAAGGCTAGCTTCAACTACATAGGGAAACCCCATTCCCCCCCACGAAAATAAAAAGTTCACATTTATCAGTATCCCTTATCTAAAATATTTTGGATCAGAGGTATATATGTTTCAGTTTTTTTTTTTTTTTTTTGGAATATTTGCCTAGATTTTACTAGTTGGTTTTTGGATTAGGGATGCTCAACCTCTCTTTTCCCTTTCCTTTCTCCATTTTCTTCCTTTGCTGCCTTCCTTCATTTTATCTGGATACTTGCATGTTACAGGTGAATGTGTGCTTCTAAAACTGAAAACAGACCAGTCATTCATACCCTGGGAATGTTTAACTTTTAAGCATGTTTGTTCTTTGGAGTGTGCCTCTCTTTTTTATTCAACAAATATTTACCAAACTGCATAGGATTTGCTATGAGTAGTTATAAATGAAGTCATGCCCTACAGATGCTTAGCTTGGTAAAAAGAGAAACATTATAAAAGCTAAAACTAAGCTGGGTGACTTAGCGGAATCACAAGTTGATATATAATTAAGTGCTAAATGACAGTTCCTTAGAATTCCAGTTTCAGCTGGGTGCTGTTGAGGTCCTATGACTAGAGTGAATAATAAAATACAGTCTGGCCTTCAGGGAGGTCTGAGGAGGAAAGACTTGCATTGAAAACTAAAATTCTCTGTGGTAGATGGCAGAGAAGAATTGGACTTCCATCTGGGAGACAAGCAGAGATCGAGGGTGACTTCCGTGGGGGATTAGCAGAAGAAAGACTGCCCCGAAGGGTGTTTGTCAGATACCCAAGAGGGATTGCTCGTGCCTAGCAGCCAGAGGAGTGGGAACGTGGTACAAACTACATGATGCGGTCAGTGGCTGCTCGTTTTAGTTCTGAGCATCATGTGCTAGAAGTCATGGAAGGAGGTTGGGACTGGGGACTGGGCAGGTCCAAAAGCATCATAAGAGCATCACTCTTTAAAAGCTACAGAGGGAACCAACTGGGCTCTAAGCAGAGAAGTGACCAATCAAGATGTGCATTTCCAGTGGTTTGCTTGGGCAGCTGTGTGGGACATGGACAAGAGACGGCAGGGTGAGGGGGTGGCGGGAGGGACTGCAGCGGCTGGAGAGGTCACAGAGTTGAGTGGTGAGGGTGTGGGGCTCGGGGAGAGTGGAGGCTGTGTCAGGTGGGGAAGGGAGGAATGAGTCTCTATTTCCAGTAGATAGTGGCTCGTCACGGAAACCAGAAAGTTTGGGTTTGGCGATATACGTAAGGAAAACCCTCTAGTATTTGATTTTTCTTTTTTTTTTTTTTTTTTTGGTGCCAGAGATTGAACTCAGGGCCTTGTGGTTGCTATGCAAGCACTCTAACCACTGAGCCAAATCCCTAGCCCCCTCTAGTATTTGAATTCAATACTGTGTCCTCTTTATTCCAAGAGCGCCTCTGTGTCCCTTTGTCTGTAGCCCCTTTGTTGACCATTCCAGTGTGTCAGAGCCGCACTTGTCCTCTCTCCGGCATCTTTGGCTTTTCCTAATCATTCTTAAAATCATAAAGCAGGCTGTCATACCTCTTATATAACAGAACAAAACAAACCCTAGCCTCATTTCCCTGCTGCTGTTTTTTCTTCTGCTTCCTTGACAGCCAGTTTCCCCAAAGTACCTTTCTACTCTTGTTGTCCCACTCATCCCTCCCAGGGAGGCTCTGGTCTCCCATCTGTGGAGGTCTCCAGTGACTTCCACGTCACCACATCCAGGAGTTCCAGCTTTCCCAGTTACATGGCCTGTCTGAAGCAGTTGTCCACTGGGTCCTTTTTTGAAATGCTCATTGCTGGGTCTCTAGGATACCATTTTTCTCTTGGTTCCCTTCCTGCCTCATTGATACCTCCTGCTCAGTCTTTCCCATCCATCTGGTGTGTGAATGTTCACGGTTTGTATCTCTGACCTGGACCTCTGTCCCCAGAGCACCAGACTTGAATCTGGCCACTTGTTCAGCATCTCTGTTAGACCCCTGGAAGTTAGCATATGTAAAACATGTCGCTTTTAATCCCTCTGCATCCCTAACTCTGTTTCTCCCCATGTCTTTCTCAGTAACTGGCAACTCTTCTACCAGGTGCCCAGCCCAAAAGAATTTGGAATGATTCTTCACGACCTTTTCTCTCTCCTTTATCGTCCACATTCAGCACATGCACAAATCGTACCAGATCCACCCATTTAGTTTCATCTTCTCTAGGTTCCGAGTCCAGCGCGCATAATGTCACCCCTAGATTGCGCAAGGCAGCTTTGTCACCAGCTTCCCAGCTCCCTCACTTAGCAGCAAGAATGACCCTACCTGACGTATTGGTCTTGTGGCTGCTTCATTCAGACAGATCCTCTAGTGTATTTTCATCGTACAGGGACATCTTCTAGCCCTCACCATGATCTGTGTGCCTTATAGTCTGTTTGACCTTCCCTTCCACCTGCTTAGCATTTTTGCTTAGATCTCCCGTGGGTCTAAGCAAACCCACTTGTGGATACCTCAAAGTTAGATATCCAAAATATAACTCTGGATTCCTCCCTATCTCTAACCCTGCTTCTCCCAAGTCTTTCCCAGTTAGTAGAAATAGAAAACTGAATAAAGTATATGATTGGGCAGTTCACTAAAGAAACACAGACCAAAGAATACACAGATAGGTGTTCAACATTATTGGGTAGTCAGCATTACTGGACATTGAAAAAAGTGAAATACATTTTACTGCTGACTTTGATGGAGTTAAAGAATAATGATCTTGGCTGGAGACTGTTGGTGTACCAGTACCAACTGGCACAGTATCAAAGAGTCTTCAAAGTGTTCACAGCTTCTAAACTAGATGTAGACTACTTTCAGATATAATTGGTGGACTACAGATTTTTTGTATCTGTGATTATAAAGAAATTGAAGCAACCCAAATCAGTAATAAAAGATGAATTACAATCCTCTTATGCAACGGACTACTCTGCATTCATTAAGAAGAGTGTAGAAATATTAAAATACATGTAGATGTGTTCATTTTCTGAGTGAGAAAAGTTGGATTAAAATCTGTGTATACGTTTATTCAGAAAAAAAATAGGACAGATGTATAGTGACTAGAAATTAACAGTAGTTAGAATGGTGAGATTGGAAGCCATCTTTTGTCTTTGTTTTATTTTGCAATTAATAAATGGGAAAGAAAACGAAGGCCACTGTATCTAAATGTGCCATATGCGTTTCACTTTGGAACTGGAATTCCCTCAATTTCCTGGTCCCTCCTCCTGGACCCACTGAAGGCTTTAATAAGCTTTGCACCCATCTGAGGACAGTGCGTCAGCTCCTGCCTCGTGGGAAGAGCTGCTGTCCTCTGTCCGAGCCCTCCCCACCTCCCTGCCCATTGACTCCTCTCTCACTTCTCCTAGTTCAGTCTCTTGTCAGCATTTATAAACATGCCGATGTCACCTGTTTTCTGGGAAATAAGCATTGCTTACTCAAAGTTTGTTTTTTACTTTGAGTTTACTTTGTGATTACTATACACAACCTATTGATAGTTCTGTAATGGATAATGGTATATTCAGTTATTCTGTATTTGTTCTTAAAGACTTACTGAGTGTTTTCTCTGTGCTACAAAGCAAGAGTAATTCATAGCTTCTGTTCTCAAGGAGCTTATGGAGGAGTAAACATACCCCAGGCATTCCTTTTATAGAAATCAAAATTTGTAGTGGTCAGAGTTTTCTTATAATGAAGTGGTACACTGTGCAGATAGGTGTTTTATCTGTTAATTGAAACTTTTTAAAAACTTTAATACCGTAAGTCATTAGACAAAAGCTAATTAGAATTATAATGAAATACCACTAGCTGCCCTTTAGGAGGACTGAAATAAAAGGGCAGCACCAAATGTTGAGAAGGGTTCAGGGCAGCTGCAGCTGTTCTCTCCTGCCAGGTTCTTGTTTAACTTACCATCTGGCTCAGTAACCTCATTCCTCTGTCTGTGCAGGAGAGAAGTGAAGTCACACACCCACCCAGAACACTGTATGCAAAGGTCTCCAGTCACTTTATTCATTATTTCCAAAAGCTTGAAACAACTCAGACGTGCATCAACTGGCAGATGGGACAGCAGGCTGGGTACATCTGTACAATGGGCACTGTGCAGCAAAAATGGACAGATAGCTGAATTATCTGCCTGTTGCACAGGGTGCCGGAAGCAGACCTAGAAGCTGCCTGCTCTACTGTGGGGTCTATGTCTATGACGGGTGGAAAAATAAAACTAGAGGGATACAAAATAGGCAGTAGTTGCCATGAACCAGACTTAGAGGAGAGGGCTGACTATGAAGGGGCTAATGGGAAAATCAGGGATGATGTATCTATTGTATGTCTTGAGTACCGTGGCAGTTACTCAACTGTATACATTTGTCAAAACTCACAGAGCTATACTTCAAAAAAGGTGAATTTTACATTTGGTAATTTATACCCCAACAAGCCTAACTTTAATTTTTTTAGGCAAAAATAACAAAAAAATTTTTTTTGATGTGTGCTATATTCACATGGTTCAAAAACCGAAACATGAAAAATACAATGAAGCCTTATTCCTACCCTTGGTACCCATAATCACTGAGTTTCTTATATATCTTCAAGTTTCTTTATATAAGTACAGTAGTGTTCCCCGCACCCCCCATCTAGTTTCTGTGCCCTCAGTTATCTGCGGTCAACTGCAGTATGAAAATATAAAGTAGACGGTTCCAGATACAAACAAAGCACAAGTTTTAAATTGCATACCATTCTGAGTAGCATGATTTACATTGTGTGCTGTCCTGTGCCATCTCACCCAGGAACTGAATCATCCCTTTGTCCAGGGCATCTGTGTATGTTACCTGCTGTCTTGGTTGTGGCTTTTACAATGCCCGTTATTTTACTAATAGTGGCTCCAAAGTGCAAGAGTAGAGAAACTGGCAGTTCAGATAAACTGAAGAGAAATGGTAAAGTGCTTCATTTAGGTGAAAAGTGAGTTTTTTTTGTTGGGGCATTGGTGGGGGATCAAACTCAGGGCTTTATACTTGCTAGGCAACTGCTCTACCACTGAACTACATCCCCATCCCCACCTTCCCCACTTTTGCTTTTGTTTTTGTTTTTTGAGACAGGGTCTCACTACATAGTTCAGACTGGCCTTGAACTATGTAGCCTAGGCTGGCTTTGAAGTCACAGCGATCCTTCTGCCTCAGCCTCCTGAGTGCTGGGATTACAGGCATGTGCCCGCACCCCCCAACCCCCCAGGAAAGTGAGATCTTTTGAGAGAGACCCATACCACATGTGGATAACTTTTATTTCAGTATATTGTTACAACTATTGTGTTTTTATTTGTTGTCAGTCTCATACTGTGCTTAGTTTATCAGTTAAACTTTATCATATGTATGTATGTATGTATGTACAGATAGTATCCAATTTACAGTGGTTTGACTTGCAATTTTTCAACTTTACTGTGGGTCTACTGGGGCTTTAAATGCACTTTCCACTTAAGATGGGTTTATTAGGACACAGTTGTAAGTCCCAGTTTTAAGTCAAGGGGGAGCCACCTGAATAGGGAAAAGCACAGTGTGTGTTTGGTCAGGTTCGGTATTCTCTGAGATTCAAGGCTTCTGGTGGGACCCTCGAGAGGTAGCCCTGTCCCCAGCGATAAAGGGCGGGCCCTGTGTCGGAGCAGATAGAACAGACTCCAGGTGGAAGACTTCAGAGGCCTGGGAATTAACCAGCGAGGAGCTGTTGCTGTGATTTGTTTAAATTACAGAGTTGGTTTGGTATTTTCTCTTTCATAAAGTGTTAGAACAGAGCTGAAGAGCGTGTGTCAGCATGGCCTAGGAAAATGCGCACCCTTTAACAGTGGGTTTGTGGCTGTTTCTGGGTGTTCGGCAGGTGAAGGAGACTCTTTATGTGGGCGTGATGCAGATACCTCTTGCGGGTGAGAGGATTCTCATGAAAAGGTGAATCTCGTCAGACACATGCATCATGATGGGAAAACACAGTGAAAGTTAAAAAATTTCTCTAAAATTTTATTACAGTAAAAGACACAGCATCACTATTTCACTCTCAAAATACTCCTCCTCACTTTAAATGCACTTACCATTCTTGTCACTTTCTAAGGCACTTCTAGATGTCCTCTTTCTTGAGTGTTTTACTTGAGCTGTCACGGCTGCCTTGGTGTTCTGAATCGATTGTAAACATTTACCTTTCACGGCCATTTTCATTTTGGGAAGAGCTAGAAGTCTCACAGTCCAAGATCTGCTAAGTAAAGTGCAAGAGGACACACCATAATGTTTTTACAAAGCCTGCTTGTCTGTTGAATGGCACTCAGCAGCAGCACTTGCATTTTTTGATTGTACCTTGTAAAGACATGTAATCTCAGATACTCCGGAGGCTGAGGCAGGAGGATTGCAACTTCAAGGCAGTTTAGTGAGATCATGTCTCAAAACAGAAAGGGCTGGGGCTGTATCCCAGTACCTCCTGGGTTCAATTCCCAGTACCACCACCACCAGAGAAAGAGAAAGACACTAGAGAAGATGTTTGGGGATCCCATGTGTTTGCTTTATTTGGTATTTTATGCCCAAATTTTATATGAATTTTGGGACCTTGACAGCTTATACATTAGCTATTTCTTTAGAGAGGTCCATTTAAAAATAAATGAAACAGGGACTGGGGATTTAGCTCAGTGGTTAGAGTGCTTGCCTCACAAGCACAAGGCCCCAAGTTTGATCCCCAGCACCAATAAATAAATAAATAAATAAATAAATAAATAAATAAATAAATGAAACAGCTCAGAATTGGGTGAGAAAACATGTTCCTTTTCTAAGTGTAGTTAACTATAAAAAGTCAACTCAAAGCCCTGGTTCCCTCAGTTTTGACTTCCACTGCATTGGAACCAGGAAGAAGCCAATGGAATTAAAAATCTTGGAAACAGAATGATAGACTTTATACTTTCTTCATGTTGTTTTTCCATTTTCGACTTCTAAGAACCGTTTTGTGTCATTGAGTAGCAGTTGTGAATATATAACACTGAAGATGAGAATTACGAAAATAAACTAAAACACCTTGAATAAATTAGTATTTAAATCCTAACAGAGAAGAAGAAAGCCAGTGGCAGAGCGCCCGCCTCATACACCCAGGCTCTGTCTGGTTCAGTCTCTGGCAGCCCCACCCTCCGCCATCATTTGTGTTGTTGGGCAATGGGAGCCTGGCAGGCTTGGCCTAGAAACCAGGATGACACCTCAGTGCTCCATTTCTGGTCACCGATGTGAAGCTCTGCTCTGTTGTTTTGGGATTGCACAGTTCATTTCTGCCTGTTTGTGTAAAGATGAGGAAAAGAAGATACTTTGTATGCTGTCCACCCCGTGCAGTTAGATTCAGCCCTGCTGCTCTTCAGCACTGTCCAAGAGGGTCTCCTCCCTGTTAGGGCTCTGCCTTGTCGTTCATGTACCCACATGATGAGGGGAGAATAGCAAACCCTTCGCCTTGAGACAGGTGCACTTCCCTTTCTCTGGGGCCTTGCCTCTCGCCATGTTATATTGCTAGAAAGATGCATTTACATCCCTTGCATCTGTTACAATTATTTCCCAAAACTCTCTTGCTTTTAGAAAATTAACTCGTGTTTTGACTCCTTGGATTAATGTCGTTTATCCAATACACGCAATTAAAAAGGGATTAGGTATTTAATTTTTAAATGTTATTATTGAACTGTTTGTTAGTGATTCTGTTCTTACAGTTTTATTCTAAAATAAAGACTTGTTGCCTCTTACTCATTTTTTGGCCACATAAATAGACCAAAGGTTACTGATGGTCTGTTTTGTGTGACAAAAAATTTTTATGAAGCAATCCTCTTGGGAGCAGGGACAGCGTGTCTCAGAGGCAGTAGCTGGTTATTTGCTGTGTTGTGCCCCCTCCCCACTGGATTTTATGCCTAGGAAAAAAACAGTAAAAGCATTCGTACAACTTTTATTTTTAATATAGAGAAGAAAATTCTTCCCTTTGGGTTCATGACTCTTTCAAATAATTATTGGATTAGTTTGCTTTATTAAAAATGTCCCACTCTTTTTAAGTGAAACATTGATGTGTAACTTTACTCGTCCCTTTTCTATGTCCCCTTTAGTTTATTTCCTGTCTTCCTGCTGCACTCCTTGAGGAAGACACTGTTGTAACCTCACCTCACATCTGAGGGGGGAGGTCAATAGGTTGAATACTGTCCCTGGGTCACATCATCTGGTCACATGATGATGAATTGCAGAGACAAGTGCCAGCCCTTCTCTGGTTCTCCAGATCCAAACTTTCACCACTTAAACAGGTTCGCTTGCCAATTTAAAAACATGCTTGTCAGGTGTTTAATAAAAGTTTTAAAAATATTATTTACCTCTTCTTACTGCCAAGAATTAGTAATATTATCACACATGAGGACTGATTGCCACTTCAGCCTTATTTTTAATGAGGGTTGAGCCAATTTTGTTCCATTCATGAGTGACAGCTCTTGTGATTTAATTTCCTTGTGATATGACATTTATTTCAGACTATGCATGTCATATTAAAAGAATTTGCTTTAAAGTTAAGCTGCTAATTTACTTTACAAGTTCTATATAGAAATACATTTAATTAATATAATTATTTCTTAGGCAAGTGGGAAACTTTTATTTTATTTTATTTTATTTTTGTGGTGCCGGGGATCGAACTCAGGGCCTTGTGCTTGCAAGGCAAGCACTCTAATCACTGAGCTAAATCCCCAGCCCCTAGTGGGAAACTTTTAAATTAAACTTTAAAAAATAATTAGGATTGTGTGCTTGATAGCTTGCACACAAAGGTGCGAACTTTCTCTCTTACCTACCAGTTACACATACCAACAGCTTCCTTAAAGTGGCTTCAAAATTCTATGTTCTTGAGATAACCAAATGGTATTAGGTAAAACCAAAGGACTTATAGAAAACTCTTCCATTATATAATGAATATTACTTAATCATTGACAGATAAAGTTTTAAAATGTTTAAAATTAGCCAGGGATTTAACATGACATGTCTAATTTAATATTAGATGCCAGGGCATGTTCTTTTTATTGACAACAAATAAATAATAGCTTTATTTGCTAAATGTAGTATGTTTTCATATATTGTCTTTTTTTTTTTTAAAAATAGCACTTACTCCTCTTGCAAAAAAAGATGCTAATGCTTTCTATTAAACATACTTGGACATTTGTATTAAAACGTAAGCGCCTGGGTGAGAACATGTAATTTTTTTCTGTTTATCTCACCCTCCAGAAATTGGGTCCTTCATGGTTACCCCAGAGCTGCGCTCCATTTTAACTGCAGTTTTGAAAAAGGACCTTCTGGCTTTGTTACTGTGTTCCTGAGTAATAGTTAACATCGTATGCGAGTTCTTTGAGCACTGTTGTCTTCTCTGTCTTAAGAGACTCTCCTCTTTCCTGATAGCAAATGAAGAAGCATCCTTGCCGCCAGTGTGACAAGTCTTTCAGCTCCTCCCACAGCCTGTGCCGCCACAATCGCATCAAGCACAAAGGCATCAGGAAAGTTTACACCTGCTCGTAAGTTGTGATCTCTAATACGGAAGCGCAGCGAAAGGGTTGTCAGCACGTTCTGAAGGTGGTTTGGGGTGGGGGGCAGTGCTGGGCCTTGCGCTTGATAGGCAAGCGCTCTACCAGTTGAGCTAAATCCCCAACACCACATTTTGAGGGTTTTTGTTTTGTTTGTTTTTATTGTACTGGAGATTGAACTCAGGGAACACCCAGTTCTTTTAAATTTGAGACAATTTCTTGCTGATCGTCCAGGCAAACTTACTGCCTGCCTCAGCCTCCCACATAGATGAGATTATAGGTGTGCACCACCATCCCCAGCTGCGTTTTCATATTTTACCATTAATTTTTGACTCCTCACCCTCTGCTCCAGTTTCTAGATTAGATTTCTTAACTTTATGCTATTTTGGCATACAGTGTTATTGGTTGGGTCATCTCACGGCATAGACCATGTACATTAGGTTTTTATATAATTTAGTGACATTTTTATTACTGAGAGTTGGGAGGGGTGACTGGTTTGCTGGTGGGCAGTAGGGATGTCCCTGTCTATGCATGTCACTTTGTGATCGGGCAGCATCGTAGATTGACTTGGCAGGTCAGTTTACTCTTTCTGAGCAGGCCTGGGAAGGGCCCAGTTCAGACCAGCTCCTAGGCCCTTTGGTAGTCCATGCTGTTGGCTGAGACCAGACACATGTGAGGGAGTGAGTGGGCCCATGACCGTACAGGACTTTTTACAAAACCTTTAAAAAAAAAAACACCCTTTTTCACAAACTGGGTGAACTATGACTATGACTTACAGCAACATTGCTTGGCTGTCTTTGAGCTACTGGTGTTAATTTAGCTCATGCTGGCTGTCGCACAGCCAGCTGTGGGGTGTCTGCTGCAGTAGGGTGGTCTGTCTTCCTGTCTGTGCCCTGCAGCCACTGCCCAGACTCCCGGCGGACCTTCACTAAGCGGCTGATGCTGGAGAAGCATATCCAGCTGATGCACGGAATCAAGGATCCAGATGTGAAAGAAATGACTGAAGCCACCAACGAGGAGGAAACTGAAGTAAAAGAAGACACCAAGGTCAAACATTACATCTGTTTTCTTCACTGCAAAGCTGTGTTGACTTGTTTTCTCCATGTATTCCCTTCATCTACCTTTGTGTTCAGTTATAGTTTAAAAAATTCTGTTTAGGAGTTGGGAATTTAGCTCAAGTGGTAGAGCAGTTGCCTAGCATGCGCAAGGCCCTAAGTTCGATTCCCAGCACCTCTGCCCGCTCCAAAAAAATTCAGTTCATGTGTAAAGGTATAAAATAATGGATAATCCCCTCCACACCCATTTTGACCCCTCAACTTCTCCTGAAAAGTAACTTTCAAGTTTCTTCTGTGCCCTTCCAGAAACAGCTTTAGGGATCTACTTGTTTATATAATTTAAGAATTTTATGTTGATTTAGGGGAGTTGTCTCTTAGCCAGAGGAATTTATTAAAGATAGATTCTTTTTTGGATAGCATGTCAGCGCCGATAGGTTCCTAATAACAATTAGGTGGTTCATTAGTTCTTTGTAATGATAAAGGATAAAACCATAAATTTATGCCCTCCCACCCCTTTTTGTGGTGCTGGGGACCAAGCTCAGGGCCTTGCACGCGTTAAGCAAGTGCCCTCCTACCGAGCTACATCTCCAGCCCCCAAACCTTAACTGTCCGACTAATGGGTAGTGAACTTCGTCAGCCCACCATAATACGAGCCTGTGTACAAGGCATCATATGCGCCGTGTGCTATTGGAGTTAAGGGAAGCTGCTGTTCAGCAGCCATCGCTGGCTTTGGTGCCACGCTACATCTAGAAGGCACCTAGATAAAAGCAGCTCACCCAAAATGCTTTCAGAGGGGTTAATGGTGTAAAAAGCTCAGCAGACCTAGTTCTTCTCCACAGGAAGTTAAAGAACATCTGTGCAAAGACAGCTTAGGCACAGGGCAGAGAAAGCTGGGGCACAAGGAACTGAGAGGAAGTGTCATGTGGGCTTGGACTGGTGGAGGACTAAAGTGGACCTGATAGGTAGGGAGCAGACAAACCAGAATGGAAGGAGGAAGGCAGATGAAGAGGCTGCCAGGGGAGTCGCTGGGGCTGGGAGCAGCTGCTCTCAGTCACGGAGAAAACAGGAGTCTGGCGTGTTCTGTCACACGAGCTCCTCCCACTTCCTCTCTGGGACCTTGTCTCCTGTGTTCCCTGTGCCACTCTGCCCCTCTGGTCACCCTGCTGTCCCCAGAGCCCGGGCAGGGGCAAGACGCAGCTTCGTACCCCTTGGGGCTAACTCTTTTCTTTCCCTGCATGAGGTTCCTGTCCGCCTTCACCGTGGCCCTCCCTGACCCCACATACCCTACCCCATTTCCCCCCACCCGCTCTGTCTCCCCTTGTCTGATGTGCTCCGGAGCCCTGTGCCTGTTTTGGTTTGCCCTGTCCTGTGCCTGACATGGTAACTTGGCTCCTATTTGTGGAGTAGAGCGATGGTGTGAGCCTCTGTGGGGCAGATGCATGACCTAAGAAGCCCTAGTCCTCCACTTACGGCATGTACTTTCCTAGCCGCTCCAGTCGTTCACTGAAGATACAGCAGGGAGCTTCACTTGTGTTATGTGTTATGTTTTCCCCCCAAAGGTCCCCAGTCCCAAGCGGAAGTTGGAAGAACCGGTTTTAGAGTTCAGACCTCCCAGAGGAGCCATCACTCAGCCACTGAAAAAGCTCAAGATCAACGTGTTCAAGGTTCACAAGTGCGCCGTGTGTGGCTTCACCACCGAGAACCTGCTGCAGTTCCACGAGCACATCCCCCAGCACAAGTCGGATGGCTCTTCCTACCAGTGCCGGGAGTGCGGCCTCTGCTACACGTCCCACGTCTCCCTGTCCCGGCACCTGTTCATCGTGCACAAGCTCAAAGAGCCCCAGCCGGTGTCCAAGCAGAACGGGGCTGGGGAGGACAGCCAGCAAGAGAACAAGCCCGGCCCTGAGGACGAAGCCCCGGATGGCGCCGCATCAGACAGGAAGTGCAAGGTGTGTGCAAAGACCTTCGAAACGGAAGCTGCCTTAAACACGCACATGCGGACACACGGCATGGCCTTCATTAAGTCCAAAAGAATGAGTTCAGCTGAGAAATAGCCACAGATGTTCCATAAGGAAAATCCATGTCCACATTGGAATTACAAAAACATTTTTGTTACAAAAAGTTTGCAGTATAATAGAGTTAACAGTACTGTCTAGGCTGTTGCAATATATCTCCTCTCAGTGTACCTTCCTCACCTCGTCCGATTATCTCCTCCATAAGTATTACGACAGTATTTGAGTTGAAAAGAGTTTGTATATATTTAAACGAATAACTTTTTATACTCTTTGTTACATGTTTGTATCAGTATTTAGTGGAAAATGTTTTGAGTTTTTTGGGTTAGAATTTTTCTTTTTGTACTGTTTCTTTAAACAGAGTTCTTAGGGGCAGTTCCTGAATTCAAATAAACCATTTTGTATGTTACAGATTTGAATGGGTTCACTAATCAGAGGCAAACATAATGCCTTTTTTAGTGTTTTTAATTTTTAGAATTCACTACATAAATTGTAGGTGATCATGGGTCTCAACAACACTAGGAACTTTTAAGTGTCTTAGCACCCTCCCAGCGTGCCTGCCCAACGAGCAGGGGCGGCTGGGACAGCTGCACTCCAGGGCGGGCGTGGGGAGCTGGGTTGACTCAGGCCTCGCCCGGCCCAGCGTGTTTAAAGCAGCCTTGCAGGGACCTTCTTTCCCAGCAGTAGGCGGAATAGGCCAGGAATCCAGTAAGGAATGTGAATTTGCTTCATTCCATCTTGAGAATTGAGAAAGAAGGGAATTCTAAAGGGAAAAAAATGAGGCTGGTAGTTTTGGGGCACATTTGCAAGGCTGACTTAAGAGCACAAGGAGATAAAGCTTCGAAAGGGCTAGACTACTGTAAAAGTTACAAATACGTAGTTAGACCAGTAGATGTCTAGTCAGGTTTTTGTCATGTAACGTATTAACTGTTACACAACTAAGAATATCAAGTATTTCTCTGGCTCTTGACAGGAAAAAAAGTCACAGTTGACTTAACCCTTTGCTCTCTGACCAGTTGGCGTTTCCTGTTCTGGGTGCTACTGCCAAACGTTCTGGTACTTAGAGTTGGGATGCACAACTTTAACCACCGACTTATCAATGCAGCAGCCTGCACATCGCAGTTGGCCATTAGATGAAGCACTGAGCCACCCGGTTTCGCTTAGTCATTTCGTTAGGTACAGCTCATGTCGCAGCTCTGCTTGTTGAAGCACCGCAGAGGTACTCTTCTGTCCCTTCCATTTGTAGTTCTCTGGCAGAGTTATATGTATGTGTATTTTTTTGGTTATCGTTTTGTGGTTTCTTTTGCATTTTATATCTTGTATTTATCCCTCCATATGTTTTGTACTTTGTTTTGTAAGAAAAGAAATTCTTTTGTGTATATATAGATACTTGCATGATAGAATGTAGTTGGTGTTTGGTTCCTCGGAAGGTCTTGCTGCTGTCAGGTGTTATACACTACATCCATCATAACTGTATTAAACACATTTCCTATGTAAATAAACGTGGGACATTTGGCCCTTGTGCTTCTGTGAGAGAGTTATTGATGGTGGGTCTCTGACGTCTTCATGAAGTTACGGAAGTGACGAATGACTGGGACAGACAACAGGATATTGCCAGATTCTTCCCACTCGGAAAAATGGCATATTAATTCTCATTAATACTCAGCTATTTGCCACTTCCTTGTTGACTCCATCAGTACAATCCAAGGGTGTAATTAAGTATTCCTCAACTTGAATTTGATTGCTGTTACTTGTTACAGTTATATTTGTATTGCTCTAAGTTGTAATCATAGCACTTTCACATGTTTCTGCATTTGGACCTTGCAATAAACCTGTGTGGAGGGCCGCACAGGTCTGTATAGCCTAGTTTTACAGTTGAGGATGCTTAGCTTAGATTAAGTTCTTTGCCTAAGCCCTCGTAGCTGGTAAGTGGCTTTGCATATTAGAACCCAAATATTTTGCTCTAAATCTAGTGCTCGCTCTATGTGGTTATGTACATATGGACAAATATTCATTTATTCAACAAATAAAAGTATGTGCAAAACATGATACTAGAACTTCTGTTTTTGGCATTATGGATTTTATAAGATAACCAACCTGAAAGTCTTTCCACTTTTAAATACCCAGAAATGCTTGATAATATGGAACGGCCATCCATTAAATGCCTGGTTGAATGTGTAGGGAAATTTTTAAAAACACTCAGTGATCTGAAGGGCAGAAACTGAAGTCCAGACTAAAAACCACTACACAATGCTGTAGCTCTGGAAGGAAACCTGGATGGTCGCGTGTTACGAGGATGGGACTAAACTGGAAGACCGATACTGGGGAAATTACTTGAATACAGCATAGATATAAGGAGATGGAATACAGGAAAGAGAGGTTAAAAGACAAGAATGACAAAATAAGAAGATCCAAGCTAGGTCTAATAGTTTAAGAAAGAGGAACAAGACAATTCAGAAATGTTAGAATGGAACATTTTAGCCATTAATGAAATATATGAATACTTATGTTAACTAACAGAGGGCTGAGCAAGAACACACATGCTGGGCTTAGGTTCTGTCTTCTCCATTGGTTGTACATGCTAGATGTGGGCCTTTGTGAGAGAGGATGCAGTCGGACCAAAAGCAGACCCCCGAAGGGCCGTGCTCAGTGAGTTCTTAGGAAGCCCATGTGCTATGCAGTGGAGAGGTGGGAACTGAACCTAGACAAGTAGCCTTGGGCCAAGTTATAAAAGACTGAAAGCCAGGTAGAGTGGCATGTACCTGTAATGCCAGCACTCGGGGAGGCCAAGGAAGAACCATCAAGTTCAGGTGCAGCCTCAGCAATTTAGCAAGACCTTGTCTCGAAATAAATTTAAAAAGGAATGGGGATATAGTTGTGTGCAAAGGCCCTGGGTTCAATCCCATACCAACCCTTCCAAAACAACACCAACGACAACAAGCCCGAATGACATACTAAAGGTTTGTTAAACATGAGTTGATGATATGGCCAGCCGAGTTGGTAGCAGTGTTTAGGATGAATGGTGAGGAAGTGGATCAGTCAGGGTAGGTAGGTTATGCTGTGCAACTTCAAATCCAAACAGCTTATCACAAGATTTTTTAGTTGTTCATCTTTGGTGTCCAGTGTGGACTGTCTGGAGGGAAGATTCCACTTTACCACTGTGAAAAAATTACTAGTTACTGTGGTAGAAGGAAAGTGTGATTAAACATTCCGGCCCAGAACTCAGAAATGCCTCTTCTCAAACTGGTCAAAAACAGTCACATGGTTTTTCACTGTCACAAGGAGACCAGGAAAGCACTGTCTTCCCATGTACCCAAAAGGCTAAAAATATTTGAACAGCATACATAACTATACATAACCATTACAGGAATAGTCTAATTACTGTAGCTCTGTGCTAACACAGTAGGAGGACTTGACCTAGGGTAGTAGGAGCAGACTTGAAAAGAGGCTTCAGTTGTAATTAAAATTGCCAGAATAGTTTCCAAAGCATTTCATATAGTGGAGAACAGAGAAGGATGGCTGATTTGAAAGTTCAAGCTTAGGTGATTTTGTCAATTTTTCTGAAGGTTTAGATTAAATAGAAATATGGAAGTAAAAATTAAAAGACCTGGTTAGAGGGAAGATGATACATGTTGAGTTTTAGATCTATATTCAAGACAAGTTTTTGTTTCTGTATAGTGGGTGATTAACAGCAATGCATAGGGTAGCACCAGTGCATGAAGAATGGCAGCAAAATAAGAAAAAGGAAAATGTAGGCTTAGACTACATGGCATTGACCACTGCTCACTCCCAAACACATTTTCTGCAAATTCCTAACTCCTACCACAATAAGTAGTCTAAAGAACAACTGTTCCCCCCAAATCTCTGGCGGCTACATGTCACTACTGCCAATAGACTAGTGAATTCCATCCCAAGAACTCTGACCAACAGTGAAATTTCTTCTTGGAAAATTTGGGAAACCAGTATTAATATAGATAATGTAATCGTGTCCTGAGTACTTTTTAAAATGCCTACTTGGAAGAGGGAAAAAGGAAAAAGTCTGGAGAATTTTGTAAACTACAACTTGGAGGAACCCCTCACTTATTGAAAGGAAAGTCTGAAAATGAAGAGAGGTGCCAAACCGGATGTGCGATGCTTTCATGCCGCATGCGCACCCACTTGGCAAATTTCAGATGCCGTACGTATGGATTCTAGATTGTAGCTCTTAATCTTAGCATACACCTAAATAAGGAAACTTAGACTTAGTCACCTTAAAAACTTACCTCCTTCTCCAGCACACTTACTATTTGTGCAAATGGAGCACTGAACCTTCTTTTTTGCTTAGAAAAATTTTCTTCCATTATGGTCCTCGGTGTGCTTACCTTTGGCAGCACACATACCATTATGGGCCTCACATCCTTGCTAATTGTAAGGCATGGAGATAGGACCACATAAACTTATTGCCCTGCAAAGATCAAGGTAACCGCAACGCAAAATTCTTGCAATGGTGTACAAAACAAATACAAAACATTCAAAGAATATCACTACAAAAACCATGAGACTACAAAGGAAGATAGCAGAAGAGGTAGAAATAAATTATATACCATAAAACCAGAACACAAATTACAAAACGGCAGTACTAAGTCCTCCTTGCTTATCACTCACTACTTTGAAGGTAAATGGACTATATTCTCAAGTAAACCAAAAAACAAAAAACAAGACTGGTTGAGAGAGCTGAAAAGAAAAGACTTATCTAAGTGCTATGTATAGCAGACTCACCTCACCTTTAAGAACACGAACAGAAAGTGATGGGGTGGAGGAGGGGTGGTATTCCATTCAACTGGAAACCAAAAGAGAACAGGGGTAGCTATACTTGTAGCAGACAAAACAGACTTTAAGTCAAAAAAATAGAGACAAGATAAGACAACAAAGGAGTCAATTTATCAAGAGGTTATACCAGTTGTAAATATGTAGGCACTCAATACCGAAGCATCTAAAAATATAAAGAAAATATTAATAGATCTGAAGGGAGAGATGGATTTTAATGCAAAAATAATAGAGGGCTTCAACACCCTACTTTCAATAATGGGCATATGCAGACAGAAAATAAGGAGATACTGGACTTCCAACTACACTTTAGACCAAAGGGACCTAACACACATGTGCAGAATATTCCCTCCAGAAACAACAGAATACACATTCAAGTTCACAAAAAACTTTGCCCAGGATAGATTATGTATTATGCCACCAAAAAGTCTGAACAAGTTAAGAGAATTGAAATCATGTATCCAGTATCTTTTCTAACCACAATGATATGAAACACAAGAGAAATTGTGGGAAATTCACAAACACAGGAATTAACATGTTACTAATAAGAATGGATCAAAAAGGAACTAAAATAGTTTTTAGACAACTGAAAATGGAAACACAACATTCTAAAACCTATGGGATGCAGCAAAGCAGGAAATGTATAGCAATAAATCTGTATGTCTCTGTAAAATCTCTCCCTTGCTCCTAGAAGATTTTAGACTAGCCAGTTGTAATTCTGTAATCACCGTTACCCCGAACCCACTCATTCTTTATAGTCCAGCCTCATCCACATGATTTGACTGTGGAGCTAAATTTGAGACTGGCCAATGTCAGGAGACAAGCCTTTTTTTTTTTTTTTTCTTTTGAGACTGGCCAACATCAGGAGACAAACAACATTATCTTCCCCAAGAGTTCTCTTCATAACAATTTTTCCTTCCCTATGGTCTCTAGATTTTGGTGAACATTTTAGTAAAAACTCAATACCCTGGATGATAAAACCTTCATGATTGAACTATATGAGCACCCTGAATGGGCACCGAAACTGGAGCCTTGGAACAGGGCTACTCGACGGCATCCAGGGCCAGAGCATCCACAGGCCCTGCCATGTCCATGGTGCCACCAGGAGGAAGTGGGGAGGGAAATGACCAGGAATGTGTTTCCCCCCAAGGATTCCTGCTACACGCCCCCTTACCCACCCAGTACTGGTCAGGGTTAGGTAGCAAACAAGGAAGCTAGAGTGCTAGTCAGTAGACATCAGCACACTGGGTACAGAGGAGGACAGGGCAGGAGGGATTGAAGATCTACACCCGTTTCATTACCAACATGCATTTGTTCTCCTCCAGGTGGGCTGCCACGTGGAACAGTGTGTTTAGGATTCTACATTTACCTTTTCTTTCTCATCATCTCACCAGGTTTATCCTGGAATTATACCTGGTTTTTACTCAAGGAAACAGAATAGCATTTCCCAGAAAACAACCTTTACCAGTTTCTAAATTCAATATATGAGGTTAGTGCTGAGTCACAATGCAGCACTATTTATAATGTTTCATGGTATTTAAGGGAACTGATTATTCAATTTGTTTTGCTTTTTATTCCCCAACCTGCTTATTCCTTAAGCTTTTGTTATAGTTAAAATTGAAAATTATACTATTGTGGGGGATCTATTTCTAAATACAAGAAAGACGACGTCTAGAAGACCATGGTGGAAGAAAAGACTATTTGGAGTCCACCACGGCACACCTTCCACCCAGTTCCAGATACTGTGGGTTTAGCCCACAGGTAATTTTTGACATTCAGGTCAAGTCACTCTTAATTGGTCTAGTTATTTCAGGAAAGTAAACATCATTTATGAAAAACAACAAGGCAGGCACAGATCTGTAAACTGGAGGGGATGGTGTGAGCTGAGCAAGTTAGCAAAAAAGGAGCTAATCTGCTGCCACCGTGGGCAGGGTGCAAGCTGTACTTAGAAGCAGAGGTGATCGACATTTATTTTGCGATGTCAGCCGTTGAACGTCCCTTCCAGAGCTGGGGATCTGCTTTTGTATGAATCTTGGACTGAGGTGGATCTTGCCTCCTGCCGTGGAGGCCAGATGGTCATTAGCTTTAACCCCTGGCAGTCTGGGAGGGTGACTGATCTTGACTAAAACTGTTCTGCCACAACACAAAGAAGCAAGGACAGTGTAAATGAATGTGTTCTTTGGGCACGGTGGCAATGTCCTGGTGACTGCTGGCTGAAAGCTACTTCGTGAATTGTACTGGTTTGGTCAGGGGGAGGGAGGCCAGGTTGCTTCTAAGGAATCCCTGAACCATCTCGGACACAAGGGGTGCCCACACTATGGTGGGACACTGAAGTTTAGCTATGATTTTTTTTTTTTTTTGGTGCCAGGGATCAAACTTGGGGCCTTGTGCTAGCTATGCAAGCACTCTAAACACTGAGCTAAATTCCCAGCCCCCTGAAGTTTAGACTCTTCTGCCCTCTGAATAAGATGCCATCTCAGTAACGGTCCAATATCAGTTATTTTAGAAGAGGTTTACCAAGTTAAACAGACATGTGTGCTTTTAATAACTAGAGACTGATCCCAGATCTGCCTCCTCCACATCTTGTCACCTCCCCAACCACATCTCCTGCCACTTCTTCCCAACCCCTCCCCTGCAACCACCCTTTTTGCTCCTGTACATTGTTCACATTCTCATCCCAGGACCTTGGCACTTATGGCTCCCTCTTCTGGAATGTTCTTCCCCCAGTTTTTCTCATGTGGGCTTTTTCACTTCTTTCCTGTCAAAGGTCTCCTGACTCAGCCAGCCTTTCACGGCCCCCTGCTAAAATACGCCGCTCAACCAGCAGCACACTCTGCTTCACCACTCTCCCTCTTGACATTGTGTTGTTTTTCTTCCTAGCACTTACTCTGCCTGGCGTTGCACGCCTGTTTGCTGAATGTCTGCCACCCTCTGGATGAATGTTCTAAGTGTCTCCACGGGCTCTGCTTGCTTGCTAATTTGTAGTCGTCTTTTCCTCTCACTGCAAGAGACATTTTTCATCGCGCAGCCTGAGAGCACCAGGTATTACGTTTTTCTCTTCAGTTGGTCCTTATCCCTGTCAGCAAGGACAGATTCCTGTTTTCTCAAACTCATTACGAGATGATTTGAGGCCTAAAGCCCTTTCCTTTTCAATAGTTTCTTGAATAAAATGACTGTGCATTCACAATAGCATCAGCCAGCTGATGGCTGCTGGAAATGATAAAGGCCCGCTTTCAGGAAAGGAAGGAATTATTTATTTTCCTGTCCTGTTTTTATGCCCAGGATACTGCCTTGCATAAAACAGGTGCCTAAAACATCTTTGTAAAACTACTAAGTTTTCTTGAACATTGACTAGCCATGATCTTATTTCTTAGTGGTTGGGGACAAACATTAGGAGGGTTTTGTGCTATTACCCCAAAATAAGATTTTCTTTCTCCTTTTTATTTAGGTGCTGTTTTAAAGTGATTATATGTGGTTTTGACTAATGATCAAAATGTGGGTATGGGGTCTGCTCATTATGCTTTTCATCTCATTTGACAAAAGGTGGCGTATTTAACACCTGAATTCTAAAAGCAGTATCATTCTTATTTTCGATGATTACACAATGTAAGCAACTGTCTGGCGAATAAACCCAGGTTTCAGAGACTTTCTGTTTAATAATTTATACATATTCAAATTACCTAAACCTCTAGTTTTTCAAGCCCCTCCCTTTGTACTTTCTGAAAGGCAGGAAGATAGTTAAGGTCAGGAAATACCAGCTTTTAGAACTCAAATGTGATATTTGTTTATGACCCAAGAGTCTATATAATGTTCCCACGTTGCAAGAACTAATATACTACTATGAAATACTTGTGTGAGGGAGGCTATGATTTTACAGATGGCAAAATGGAACCAGCTTCTAACATAGCCAGGACAGAAATCCTGTTTCTGGTGCCAAATTAGTGTCCCTCTTTACCACAAATACAATTCCTTCTTTGACACCATCTTCAGAGGTGTGTCACAGCAATCCATGTAGTAATGGCAAAGGATTCATTCTCAGGAGACCTCCTTTGACGGAACCACTAATGCTCAACTCTGGTCTCTGTCATCTCGGCCCGGTGTTCAGCCTGTAGGGTTTCCAAGGCGGAGCCTCCATGCCACTCAGAAGAGGCTAGTTCGTCTTGGATCATTCTGACTAAAAACTTCTATTGTTTTGAAACTGTTCCCTCTATAACGTGGATCCAAGGATCTGTTTTTCTCAGTTCACTTAATTACTATCTGAACTATTTCAGCCTGTGATCCTGCATGCTACTTTTTTCCTTCAGGCCAACAACACATCTTAATAAATTGCTACAATAGCTACTATTCATTAAGGAGCCACTCTGGGTCACAGACTGTGAAGTCCCCTTCATGTACGTTATCTGGATGTCTGATATAAATGTATACCACAATCTGCCAGAGGATAGTAGGCACTTAGAAGATAAAAATAATATCTAATATGTCTTGAATACTTATAATGAGTCAAGTGCTCTTTTAGTACTTTAAATATCACAATTCCCAAAAGGTAGAGACTATGATTATCCTCATTTTCCAGATGAGGTCAGTGAGGCAGGCCTAAGTCCCACAGGTAGTAATCGATAGCCTTGTTTTTGCTTTGTTTTGTTGTTTTCGCCACAGTAGGTGCTGTACTACTGAGCTACATCCCCGGCCCTATTTATTCATTGCAGATGCAGGGATTGAATGCAAGGCCTTTGCACTAAGCTACATGCCCAGCCTCCTTTTATTTATTATTTTTTAAAATTTTGCAACAGAGTCTTGCTAAGTCATTATGTTGCCCAGGCTGGGCTGGAAATTGTGACTCTCCTGCCTCAGCCTCCCACAGCATTGGGAGTACAAGTGTGTGCCACAATCCCTAGATACCTTTTGATTTTGAAATAAGGTCTCGCTAAATTGCCCAGGCTGGTCTCAAACTCAGTCCTCCTGCCTTGCCTTGCTAGTAGGTGGAATTACGGGTCTGCGTCTAGCTTTGGCTCTTAACCATGACACCAGTTACCTCTGAGAAAAGCCCAGGAAAACACAAAGAACATGGTGGCTGTGCCCTGGAGCTCCCAGTGTGTAAGAGAAGAGGCAGGCAGAGGCAGCCGCCTTCACTGCGGGGCACGGCGGGAGCAGGCAGCCATCAGGAAGCACAGGGAACAGGCCCTTTTGTAGCCTGGTCTCGCCCCAGTGGAGACCCAGGAGGGCACCCTAGAAAAGCCAACAACTAGTCAGAGAAATAAACTGGACCAAATGAGTACACTCTGGAGGAG